>OY757021.1:10692827-10708064 GCA_963580285.1 Lucinisca nassula | reverse complement strand
CCAATGGCTAGTTGACCATGGTCGATCTGAACTCATTCTTGTTTGTTTATGTTTGTTTTGAGGTAACGCCCCCATCAAGGCTAGCCTGGTGGACCATTTCTCGAACCAAACATTGGTTTAACTAAATTATTACTGTTTACAAAATATTTTCAGTTCCAATCTTGTATCATATAATATTCTTGTCATTGTAAGAGCTCCAACAATGAGCCTTGTTCTGAAGTTCAAGTGTGTGATACAGAATGACATTGCACAGGAACCAATTTTCATAGAGGATCTTACATGAGTGTTCATGTATTATTGAATCTATTAAACAAGTTGAGGAAAAGAGATAAAATGTGAGGCTTTTCCGAGCATTTTATCCCTTTTCTTCAACGAGTTTAATGAATTCAATAAAAGCACCGCAGACACTGCATAATACCCCGCCACTGCTAAGCAATGTAACTTATTTGAAAATATATCAAGGCTAAATAACTAGAAAGGGGATAGCAGAGATATGATCAGCAAGTGCAATGTCTTAATGTTAGTGGATGAAGTTGTTAGAAGATGTAGGAAGCATATGTAAAAATCCATTTTTCAGACATTTGATGGGAAGGCAACTCAATAAGTTGACATTATTAGAAAATTATGGCGGCAAGTATTTACCTTAAATGGCTGTGGAACATGTATCTTTATGTGGTACATGTAAGAATTTCATGTTTTTCAATGTACTGCGTGGAACATGTATCTTTATGTGGTAGATGTAAGAATTTCATGTTTTTCAATGTACTGCCTGTCTGACTATATTCTTTCGTGAAGACTGATCATGAAGTAATTTCTGCGGTCATTGTGCTCCTTCCGCTGATTCAAGAAGGGCAGGCATGAAGTATGTGCACTAAGTACTGGTTAACCACTTAGAAGGGCCTTTATTTTAGGCATCTATTTGGTTAGGCTTTTACTGCACATTCCAAGGGTGAGATATTCCATATAGTAAAGGAACTAGAGGCCAAAAACCATTTTTCAGATATTTCAAAGGCAGATAACTCAATCGCTGGGAAAGCCAGAGTCATGTTCCTTTGCCACAGTATATAACAATTCATCTACTACATATCTATGAAAGTTCAGCAAGATATTGTAAATGATAAACGAACTACAGTCTAAAATGCATTTTTTAAATACTTCAAGGGCAGATAACTCAAGAACTGGAACAGCCAGAGTAGCAGTCCTTGACCACAATATGAACCCTTTAGTCCTGTATATATCTGTGAAGTTTCATCCAGATATTCCATATAGTAAGGGAATTAGAGGCCAAAAACCATTTTTAAGATACTGAAAAGGGCAATAACTCTGCTAAAAATTAACGGATTTTGCCCATTAACAATCCCAAACCACTCATCCCCGATACCAATATGTATGCAAAATTTGAACAAAATCCGTGAAAAAATACTCAAGTTATCGATCGGAAACAAAGTGCGAACGGACGGACGGACACCAGAGGGTATAACATAATACCCCGCCACTATCGTGTGGCGGGGTATAATAATACAGGAGTTTTTTTGTTTGATTTGAGGTTTAACGTCCCCGTCAACACTGTAAAGGTCATTTTGGAGACGTTGCTTCCAATTTTGTTGGGCTTTTATCTGACTTTGAGATGAAATGACATCTCAAGCCCTGTGGCCCAATGAAACCAATAGGGTTTATAAGCATGGACGGTCCGACAGTCACACCGCTTTGCCTGGGCAGGCTTAGATCCTCTAAGCTGTTTACCAGTACTCCTGTGTGGGTCGGATTCAGCTCTTTGTTTTGTTTAATTTGAGGTTGAACGTCCCTGTCAACACTGTAAAGGTCATTTTTGAGATGTTGCTTCCAATTTTGTGGGACTTTACCCGACATTGACATGAAATGACATCTCAAGCCCTGTCGCCCAATGAAACCAATAGGGTTTATTAGCATGGACAGTCCGCCTCGCACCGCGGTTCTTGGACAGGCTTAGTTCCTCTAAGCAGTTTACCAGTACTAGTGTGCGGGCCGGATTCAGCTCTGCGTGGAAGCATCATGCAGCCCACATATTTCTTCAAGCCCCTATGGGTGGGGGCCGAATAATACATGAGTTCGAATGCAAGATTTTATTTATCATATGACACTTAAAAAGCATTTTATTCATGAAGCTTTATCACCAATGTCAATACTCCCCCATTAGTAATTGCGATGATGTTAATGACGTCATACAAATAACGTTACAGAGTGTATCTAACTAATTTGTATATTTAATCCACTAGTGGATTGTCGAATTTATTACATGACGTAATTACATGCTCAGACCAAGGTTGGCAAAAAAGCGGGAAATACTCATATTTCCCTGGACGGCGGGAAATACAGGGAATTCCCGGGAAATACTGGGAAATATATATTTACATAGGTGGTACCAATTGAGACTGCTTAATATACCCCAGCTACCTAGCTATTTGGAAGCAAAATTATTTCAAGTTCATGCAGGGCTTGAAGATTCCACTTATCTGCTTGGAAAGACAAAAAAAATGAAGGACAAGTAAAAATTTTGTCTAGTCCTTACGACATTTACCAAAGTTTACATGCACTTAATCATGCAGGACAAGTGTGAAATTTTGAAGAATTTTCCGGCCCTTTTTATATTGAATAACTTGAAAGAGCTATAGTCCCTTGCCTTCATATCAGCTGCTTCATATAGAAGTATATAATTTCTTTTCAAACATGAATACATGATTCTAAACTATTAGTTTCTAGCTTTCAGCTATTTCCCTTGACTTGTAAATACATGTAACTTTAACACTTAGGTGAGTATCTGTAGATAATTTAAGAAACCTTTTATGCTTAAATTAACTGTGTTCTTTTAATACCTGTCTCAAACAAACAATTAAATTATCACACCTTTTAGCATTAGGGGCTATGATTACTTGACAAACTTGCAAACAAACCTTTTCTAGTGTAAACATCCTTAAAATTCAAACATCCAAAGAGTTGTTGTAAATCTAAAAAAAAATTGAACTGTGTGGTCTAGTGTTACACTAAATCATACAAAACATGTACATGTAGTTCCAATTGCAAACTCTCTTAACCCTTTTTGTACCAAATTGAATCTTCCTCCTTATATATTTATATATATATAGCAGGAGTCCATTTCAAAATTTTGGGTGGTCAGATTGTGTTTTCATCAAAATTGATTTGGAAAAGGACTTAACTTTTCACAAACAGTGTAGGCCCTGATCAGACGCCGCATTCTGCGATGTCTGATCTGGACCTACACTGTTTGCCACAGTACCCATTTAGGGGTTTCCAGTCTGAAATGGGTTAAAGAAGCTAAGTGATTCTGATCTGGGTCTGCACTGTTTGCCCAGGCATATCTGTCCCAAATATTGGGATCATTGTGACATTTTATCAGTGACTGCACCCTGCATAACAACATATCACTTTATGCTAATGCTTGTGTTTGGTTGAGTAAAAGCAACTTCTGACATATGTATGGGGTTAATTGCAAAATAGCGAACTGTTCATTATTCTAATTAAATTACACAAATATTAAGTGTTTTTCTATTAAATAACTAAAAAAAAATCATATTTCCCACTATTTCCCAGTATTTCCCACTTTTGCTCAAATTTGGAGTATTTCCCAGAACGGTAATTACCGGTAAATACCTCTGGGATTTCCCGCCACCGGTATTTACCAACCAACCTTGGCTCAGACACGACGTCATATGATGAAATGGGAATAATTGATAAACATCCAAATAATCTCCAGCCCTTTCAGGCAGTCTTCTGCTATTTTCTTTTTCAGTAAATTAGTAAAATTAGGTCAACCTTGGAATTTTTAATTAAGACCTCTGTGCCAGGAAAGAATTAGCATGAAACAGTTATACCCTAAGAATTTAGAATTGATCTCAACAGGCACCAATGCATGACAACTGCCCTTCTTGAATCAGTGAAAGAGAGATATTACATGATCAATCACAATGAAAAAATGTTGCCTGACACAACAGGGTCCTGACTTGACCTCCTGACCATCAGTCAAATACATGTATATAGTGAACTGAGCCACTAAGGCTGGCAACAAGGCTTTCAAGACTTTACTTCAACTTTTTAAGAAATGTCCGTTGGTGCCTAATGCTCAGTCTCTGGTCGGCCCACTGGTGTCTGACTGTTCGTTTTCTTTGGCTCCAGCATTTCGGTTATTTCATGCTGTCGGATCATCATCTTTACTTCATCTCTGTATTTGTTCCCTTTCTATGTTGTCTAAGATGTTGCACTGATTAGTTAGAAATCCTTCATGCTGCCTGAACAAATTAATTGTCTAAACCACGAAATATATGGGCTGCATGATGCTTCCACGCAGAGCTGAAACCAATCCGCACACGAGTACTGGTAAACAGCTTAGAGAATCTAAGCCTGCCCAGGCAAAGCAGTGCGGGTCGGCCCGTCCATGCTTATAAACCATATTGGTTTCATTGGGCGAGAGGGCTTGAGATGTCATTTCATCTCAATGTCGGGTAAAAGTCCCACAAAATTGGAAGCAACATCTCCAAAATGACCTTTACAGTGTTGATGGGGACGTTAAACCTCAAATCAAATAAAAAAAAAATGTCTAAACCACTACAGAACCAAGGGCGAGGATTGTGGCCACGTAAAGTCGATTTAAGCCACCCAGTAAAAAATTTGTACTGACCGTTCCAAGGCAGTTCTTCTGTTGTGGTTTATTATTTTTATAATTTGTCTTCACATGTATGTACTGCTTATAGCTTTTAAATTTGGCCATTTTTGCAGGAAAGAAACTGTCCTTTTGACTTTCTGCTTGTGACGTTTTAACTATGTTTGATTTGAGGTTTAACATCCCCATCAACACTGTATAGGTCATTTTGGAGACGTTGCTTCCAATTTTTTCGGGACTTTTACCCGACATTGAGATGAAATGACATCTCAAGCCCTGTCACCCAATGAAACCAATAGGGTTTATAAGCATGGATGGTCCAACTTGGTCTGGGCAGGCTTAGATCCTCTAAGTGGTTTATAGGTACTTGTGTGCAGTCGGTTTCAGCTCTGCATGGAAGCATCATGCAGCCCATCTATTTCTTCAAGCCCCGATGTGCGGGGGCCGGACGTTTTAACAATGATGAAGTTGTTTTTTTGTTGGTGTTTTTTCCCCTTTGGTGTCTTTCATGGGAGGCTGCAGTAATTTTGCTGATTCCTGATCATTGCAGGGTTCAACATGGAGGATCTTATATGAGTGCTCATGTATTATTGAATTTATTAAACTCGTTGAGGAAAAGAGATAAAATGCGAGGCTATGACGAGCATTTTATCCCTTTTCTTCAACGAGTTTAATAAATTCAATAATACATGAGCACGAATGCAAGATTCTATTTATCATATGACATTTAAAACATATTTTATTAATGATTGTTTAACAAAATTGTCAATATTCCGCCATTTAATGGGATACAGACTAACAGGCGCCCAGTCGCCCAAGGCGCATAAGTTTTGAATAAAAGTGTCTATTAACTTAATGTAAAATTTGGAATTATGGCAGTCTGGGCGCCTAAAGCAAAATGCTTTGTCTGTATCCCTGTAAACGCGATTAGTAAACGTGACATTGTTAAGGACGTCATACATGTAACCTTACGGGCGTATCTAACTAATTTGCATATTTAATCCACTAGTGGATTATCAAATTTATTGCATGGCATTATTACACGTTCAGACGCAAAGTCTTATGATCAATTAACTTCTTTAATATCTGAACAAGGTGGTCCTGTTCAACTGGACCGAAGAAATGATGAAAATCTTATTTAAGTGATATATCAGTTCTACAGCCATCAGATTATTTCTATTATTAATTATTTTCACAGGCTGCATGATGCTTCCACCAGAGCTGAATCCGGCCCGCACACTAGTACTGGTAAACCGCTTAGCCTGTCTAAGCCTGTCCAGGAACCGCGGTGCGAGGCAAACCGTCCATGCTAATAAACCCTATTGGTTTTATTGGGCGACAGGGCTTGAGATGTCATTTCATCTCAATGTCGGGTAAAAGTCCCACAAAATTGGAACCAACTTCTCCAAAATGACCTTTACAGTCTTGACGTGGACGTTAAACCTCAAATCAAACAAACAAACAAATTATTTTCACAGATAATAAAACTACTGCAACAAACTGAAAACAGAAATACATTTTATGGTAAATGAGTTAAAACCATGGATTTTTATATCTGTGGATGTAGATTTCAACTAGACCATTCGGACCAGCCAGCCACTGACCACACTAGATCTGACCAGTTTTCACTAGACAATGTCAATCGGTCTTGGATTAATGTCAAAACAGAAGTGAAGGCGATGATCAGGAATCGTTGCAATTAACTCACAACTCCCATCAGACACCAAAGGGAAAGAAATGCAAATATGAAACAACAGACCCTAACGGAAACATCAACAGCGGAAAGCCAGAAGGACAGCTACTTTCCCACAAAAAGGCCAATTTGCTATCCAAAACAAAATAATATAAGCGATACAAACACTCAAAAACAAACCATAACAAAAATAAACCGCGACAGAAGGAGCGCCTTGGAATGGCCAGTGAAGCGGTCAGTGAAACGCATTCCACTGGGGGGCTTAAATCGATTTTATGTGGCTACAATCCTCGCCCTTACTTCAGACCTGATTTAGACAATTTGTTCAGTCTGCATGAAGGACTCCTCACACATTGGCGTAACATCTCTGTGAACACAAACAAGAGGGCCCAATGGCCATAATCGCTCACCTGTGTACCAGAAAATCATTAGTGTAGGAGACCACTTGACATTGCTACATACTAAATATCTAAGCTCAGGCAAAGTGGTGTCCATGCTTATAAACCCTATTGGTTTCATTGGGCGACAGGGCTTGAGATGTAATTTCATCTCAATGTCGGGTAAAAGTCCCACAAAATTGGAAGAGACATCTCCAAAATGACCTATACAGTGCTGACAGGGATATAAAACCTCAAATCAAACAAAATCTGTGCCATATGATTTTGGAAAGAAGATTTTTTTTTAAGTTTTTTTTTTCCAGTATAAGTCTATAGAAGCTAATGAGCCCTGGGGCTTGGCCAATTTTGACCCAAAGGGCATGGTTGGCAGGATTTATGTAGGCGACCATTTTGTGTTGCTATATACTAAATATCTAAGGTCTGTATTTCATGGTTTCAAAGAAGATGTTTGAAGCTTTTTTCCATTATAAGTTTGTTGGAGTTAAGGGGCCACAGGATTTGGCAAATTTGGACTTAATATCTAAGTTCTGTGCTTCACAGTTTCTGAGAAGAAGATTTTTTAAGCTTTCTTCCATTATGAGTATATGGGAGCTTAGGGGCACCGGGGCATGGCCCATTTGGACCCCAGGGGCATGATTAGCATGAAAAATGTAGGTGATCACTTGCCGTTGCTACATGCTAAATATCTAAGCTCTGGGCCTTATGGTTTCAGAGAAGAAGGTTTTTGAGGCTTTTCTTCATTATGAGTCTATGGGAGCTAAGGGGGTCCCAGGCTGTGGCCCATTTGGACCCCAGGGGCATGATTGGCAGGATTTATGTTGGTGACCAATTGCCATTGCTACATGCTAATTATCTAAGCTCTAGGCCCTGTGGTTTCAGAGAAAAAGATTTTTGAAGCTTTTTTTCCATTATGAGTCTATAGGAGCTAAGGGGCCCCGGGGCGTGGCTCTTTTGGACCACAGGGGCATGATTGGCAGGAATTATATAGGTGACCACTTGCTGTTGCTACATGCTAAATATCTAGGCTCTGGGCCCTGTGGTTTCAGAGAAGAAGATTTTTGAAGCTTTTTTCCATTATGAGTCTAGGGGAGCTAAGGGGCCCTGGGGCGTGGCCCATTTTGACCCCAGGGGCATGATTGGCAGGATTTATGTAGGTGACCACTTGCCATTGCTACATGCTAATTATCTAAGCTCTAGGCCCTGTGGTTTCAGAGAAAAAGATTTTTGAAGCTTTTTTTCCACTATGAGTCTATAGGAGCTAAGGGGCCCCGGGGCGTGGCTCTTTTGGACCACAGGGGCATGATTGGCAGGAATTATGTAGGTGACCACTTGCTGTTGCTACATGCTAAATATCTAGGCTCTGGGCCCTGTGGTTTCAGAGAAGAAGATTTTTGAAGCTTTTTTCTATTATGAGTAAATGGGAGCTAAGGGCCCCAGTGCGTGGCCAATTTGGACCCCAGGGACATGATTGGCAGGAATTATGTAGGTGACCACTTGCCGTTGCTACATGCTAATTACCTAAGCCATGGGCCCTGTGGTTTCAGCTGAGAAGAAGATTTTTTAAGCTTTCTTCCATTTTGAGTCTATGGGAGCGAAGGGGCCCCGGGCCGTGGCCCATTTGGAACCCAGGGGCATGATTGGCAGGAATTATGTAGGTGACCATTTGCCATTGCTACATGCTAAATATCTAAGCTCTTGGCCCTGTGGTTTCAGAGAAGAAGATTTTTTAACCTTTTTTCCCATTATGAGTATACAGGAGCTAAGGGGCCCCGGATGTGCCCAATTTGGACCCCTGGGGCATGATTGGCAGGAATTATATAGGTTACCACTTGCCATTGCTACATGCTAAATATCTAAGCTCTGGGCCCTGTGGTTTCAGAGAAGAAGATTTTTGAAGCTTTTTTCCATTATGAGTCTATGGGAGCGAAGGGGCCCCGGGGTGTGGCCCATTTGGAACCCAGGGGCATGATTGGCAGGAATTATGTAGTTGACCACTTGCCCTTCCTACATGCTAAATATCTAAGCTCTGGGCCCTGTGGTTTCAGAGAAGAACATTTTTGAAGCTTTTTTCCATTATGAGTCTATAGGAGCTAATGGGCTCCGGGGCGTGGTCCGTTTGGACCCCAGGGGCATGATTGGGAGGAATTATGTAGGTGACCACTTGCCGTTACTACATGCTAAATATATAAGCTCTGGGCCTTGTGGTTTCAGAGAAGAAGATTTTTGAAGCTTTTTTTCCCTTATGAGTCTATGGGAGCGAAGGGGCCCCGGGGCGTGGCTAATTTGGAACCCAGGGGCATGATTGGCAGGAATTGTGTAGGTGACCACTTGCCGTTGCTACATGCTAATTACCTAAGCTCTAGGCCCTGTGGTTTCAGGGAAGAAGATTTTTGAAGCTTTTTTTTTTCCATTTTGGGTCTATGGGAGCAAAGGGGCCCCGGGGAGTGGCCCATTTGGAACCCAGGGGCACGATTGGCAGGAATTATGTAGGTGACCACTTGCCGTTACTACATGCTAAATATATAAGCTCTGGGCCCTGTGGTTTCAGAGAAGAAGATTTTTGAAGCTTTTTTTCCATTATGAGTCTATGGGAGCGAAGGGGCCCTGGGGCGTGGCCCATTTGGAACCCAGGGGCATGATTGGCAGGAATTATGTAGGTGACCACCTGCCATTGCTACATGCTAAATATATAAGCTCTGGGCCCTGTGGTTTCAGAGAAGAAGATTATTGAACCTTTTTTTTCCATTATGAGTCTATGGGAGCAAAGGGGCCCCTGGGCGTGGCCCTTTTTGAACCCAGGGGCATGATTTGCAGGAATTATTTAGGTGACCGCTTGCCATTGCTACATGCTAAATATCTTAGCTCTGGGCCCTGTGGTTTCAGAGAAGAAGATTTTTTAAGCTTTTTTTCCATTATGAGTCTATGGGAGCGAAGGGACCCGAGGGCGTGGCCCATTTGGCACCCAGGGGCATGATTGGCAGGAATTATGTAGTTGACCACTTGCCCTTGCTACATGCTTAATATCTAAGCTCTGGGCCCTGTGGTTTCAGAGAAGAAGATTTTTAAAAATTTTCCCTTTAAAAGTCTATGGGAGCTATATGTTGCCATGGCAACCAGAATTCCAATCTGATTAGCCCAAAAACCATATGCAGCCTTTCCCCCTACCTGATGATGCTTCACATGAAATTTGATCAAGATTGGCCATGGGGTATTGGAGATATACTTATTTTAAATTGTTTACGGACGCACGCACGCACGCACGACGGACAAAAAGTGATCCCAAAAGCTCACCTCGTCACTACGTGACAGGTGAGCTAAAAATCAAATAACCACAATGAAGAAACAACGGTGAGGACTCGACAGCAATAAACCACTGAAATGCTGGAGCAAAAGAAAACCAACAGTTAGACTCTGAACCCTGCATTGCCATCACTTCTATTTTTCCATAACTGAGATCAGATCTCTCACCAGCTAAGTATAAGCAATGTCTATACTTACGTGGATAAAAATGGAAGTAAATATTAATGAGATCTTGGTCCCCCCACGTTATTTTCAACCTGTATTCCTCATAATAGTTTTCTAACGCTGACATCCACGATGACTGTCTCAGGCGGGTCAGGTTCATCAACATCACACCAGAGTTTATACCTAGAAAAGTGGTATACACAGTTACGCAGCTATTTGTGGCCACACCCATATGGGCTTGAAGAAATAGATTGGGCTGCATGATGCTTCCATGCAGCGCAGAAACTGACCGCACATGAGTACTGGTAAACTACTTAAAAGTTCTAAGCCTGCCAAGGAAATGTGGTGCGAGTCGGTCCGTCCATGCATATAAACCCTATTGGTTTCATTGGGCGGCAGGGCTTGAGATGTCATTTCATCTCAAAATCGGATAAAAGTCCCACAAAAGTGGAAGCAACATCTCCAAAATGACCTGTACAGTGTTGACGGGGACGTTAAACCTCAAATCAAACAAACAAAACACAGCTTTTTGAGTAACTGTTCTTAACCCTTATCCTGTTGAATGAATTAATTTAGCCATACCCATTTCTGACTATCCACAAATCAAAGTTCTTGATATAGCATATTTATTCAATTCACAAACTGCATGGCAAATGGTGTAGATCCTGATCAGATGGCTTCTCCATCTGATCTGGATCTACACTTCTTGCAAAGGTAGGGGTCGTCATGTTCAGTGGGGTTAACCCTTATCCTGCTGAATAAATTAATTTAACCACGCCCATTCCTGACTATAGATCAATCAAATTACTTGATATAGTGTATTCAAATCACAAACTGCATGTCAAACAGTGTAGATCCTGATCAGATGGCTTCTTCAGAAGCCATCTGATCAGGATCTACACTGTTTGCAAAGGTAGGGGTTGTCGTGTTCAGTGGGGACAACCCTTATACCGCTGAATAAATTAATAATTTAGCCACACCCATTCCTGACTTTCCACCAATCAAATTACTTGATATAGCAAATGGTGTAGATCCAGATCAGATGGCTTCTTCAGAAGCCATCTGATCTGGATCTACACTGTTTGCAAAGGTAGGGTTTGTCGTGTTCAGTGGGATTTACCCGTATTCTGCTGAACAGGACAACCTTTGCAAACTGTAAATTTAACCCTTATTCCAGTGAACACCACAACCCACACCTTTGCAAACAGTGTAGATCCAGATCAGAAACCATCTGATCAGGAAGTATACTGTTTGTTGTTCAAATTGCAAATTTGAATGCATACAATATATCAAAGTAATTTGATTGGATGATAGTGAAAGGGGTGTGGCTAAATAAATTTATTCAGCAGGATAAGGGTTAAAGCATGGTGGACAATTCTACAGCACCTGACAACCAATTTTTAGTCTGTGAATTCACAGACTGTAGTCTACCCTCGATGGCCCTTCTCATCCACCATCTATTGAATGTTTTTTTAGAAGCATAGTAGCTTTCACCTTTGGATATGCCTCAAGACTACTGCAAATCCTCCGCACAAAATGTAGTTCCTGCCTACTTAACTCTTATCATGCTATTCACAGCAACCCATATCTTTGGAAACAGTGTAGATCCAGATCAGATGGCTTCTGAAGAAGGCATCTGATCAGGATCTTCACTGTTTGACATTCAATTTATGAATTTCTAGGAATAAATTACATCAAGTAATCTGATTAGTTCACAGTCAGAAATGGGTGTGGCTAAACTGAATATTCAGCAAGAGAAGGGTTAAGATTGTAGGTCATGAAACCATTGATAAATAGTATAATTTTTCTTTTATCAACACAGCTGTGTTATGTATGCTGAATGAGAAAGTACAATCCCGGTATGAATGACCCGGTAATCTGATTAAATGTTGCAGCTCATAATTGCTTTATAAACATGTAATCCAGCATCATTCTTGTGGTTTACAAGATCTCAATTTAAAGAGCAAACAAGGTCAACAAACCTATGTCATTAACGTGTCACCCCCATAAACCCACCTTTTTCAGAGAAAAATAGGGTCTGCAGGGCAAACTTTATTCTTCTTATATCTCTTCTTAAACAAGGGTTGTGGGTACTCATTAGAACCTCTTCAGACGAAAATCAGATAATAATTTCAAATGTTATATGTTAAGTGCTACAGTGGTGTTTCTTCACATATAAATGTTGAGCACTGGCAAATAGTATAGATCCAGACCAGACACCCTGTAATTCACAGACTTTGAGGCTTCTCAAGCCTTTGATTTATATTATTTTATAGAGAAAATACTCATGATGAATGCAATCTTGCTTAAACCAAAATAATGTCAACGTGCTGCCGACTACTGTCTCAAATTGGCTTTCTGCCAAAGGCAAAATATTAAATATCAACAAATATTGATCAAGTGATTTTTTTTTAAGATGTTGCCGCTACTGTTAATATGTACAACTGTGACAAAAAGCACATTTGGAGCTGAACAAAGAAAGTTTTATAACCATTTAAATTAATGTTCATGCTTAGACAGCTGACAATTTTAAACTGAATCCAAATCATCAATAATTAAATACTGCAATTCCTTTAACAAACCATTTCTCGAGATACACTATTGTTATGGGTACTTATTAAAATTACCTCATTGAAGCATATTTTACAATTACTGACAGTGCATGTTTCAAAGATGAAATAAGACTCATTTTATGTTAACCCATAAAATGTCAATCACGACAATTGTCGCCTGCTTTGTCATCTGCCGGATACTTTAAAAGTCATTTTTGCAAACAGTGTGGACCCAGATCAGACTGCTCCACTAGGCGCAGTCTGATCTGGGTCCACACTATTTGCCTGTATGCAAAAATATTTTTAAACTGTTTGCAAAAAGTTTCAGCAGACAACATAAGCAGACGACATTTTCAGATGTAATTTTTCTCGACGTCACAAGGGTTAAAATGACACAAGTTGAGATCCTCTATACATTTATCTTACCCATTTCCCCATAAAAAGGGTGCCTTGCAAATCTATTGTACCAGCCAATAGCTGGATCATCGTGTTCTGTTGCCACGGCGGCCAGCTGACTAGAGTTAAACTTGGAAAAGAATGACCAGATTTCATCAACGGGAGACAGGAACAAAATGTCTGTGTCAACATATAGAATGGAATCAACATCTGCTAACAATGACTGAAACGCAAACAATATTCATGATATAATTATACAGTCGAACTTCAATGGCTCGAACACCTTTGGGACCTCGAAAATCTGTTCGAGACTGGGGTAGTTCGAGCCACTATGGTTACTATCAGGAGGCATAACGAGATACTTTTAGATATATTTTCGGTGTTCTATAATTAAAATGTATGCTGTGTGTACTCATTAGAATCGCCTAATCGAGGCAATTCTAATGAGAACACACAGCATACATTTGCAGGATAAAAGACTAAATTCTCCTTAATTATCCCCCACTATGTCTTATGTAGAGGATTTCGCTAGGGGCTCAAGAATGGGTTCAACACATCCATGGTGAACGAGCCATCGGTGTTCGAGCCATCGAAGTTCTACTGTATGTACATTTCAAGCACATCACGAAAACAAACCTACAGTAGAACTTCGATGGCTCGAACACCGATGGCTCGTTTACCATGGATGTGTCGAACCCATTCTTGAGTCCCTAGCGAAATCCTCTACATAAGAAATAGTGGGGGAAAATTAAGGAGATTTTAGTCTTTTATCTTGCAAATGTATGCTGTGTGTACTCATTAGAATCGCCTCGATGAGGCGATTCTAATGAGTACACACAGCATACATTTTCATTATAGAACACCGAAAAGATGTCTAAAAGTATCTCGTTATGCCTCCTGACAGTAACCTCAGTGGCTCGAACTACCCATGTCTCGAACATATTTTCGAGGTGTTCGAGCCATTAAGTAAAAATAAAAAATTTGACTGTGTATAATTTTGAACCCCACTTTTATATAGTAAAACTGGGGTTTACAGGGTAAACCTTATTTTTCTTATTTCTGCTCCAAAATATAGATTGTGGGTACTCGTTAGAACCGCCTCGATAAAGCGGTTCTAACGAGTACACACAATCCCTATTTTGACAGAAATAAGAAAAATATCACAATTTTTCATCTTAAAAATTTCGTTTTTTTTGGCAATAAAGGTGGCAATGTATTTGTATAGGCGTGTTTTAGTAATGATTTGATTGATTGAAATATAACTGTAATACTTCGATAAATTCCATGAGCAAGAATCTCAGAACTATTTCACACAGCGACAGGTAGTAAAATAACCATTACGAAAACATGCCTATACAAATACACTGCACACTTTACCGCCGAAAAAATGAAAATTTCAAGATGAAAATTTGTGATATTTTTCTTATTTCTGCTCAAAATATAGATTGTGGGCACTCGTTAGAACCGCCTCGATGAGGCGGTTCTAACGAGTACCCACAATCTGTATTTTAGAGCAGAAATAGGAAAAAATAAGGCTTACCCATGTAAAACCCAGTTTTACTATAAAAAAGTGGGGTTCAAAGGGGTTTTTGTTTGTTTGTTTGATTTGAGGTTTAACGTCCCCGTCAGCACTGTAAAGGTCATTTTGGAGACGTTGCTTCCAATTTTTTTGTAGGACTTTTACCTGACATTGAGATGAAATGACATCTCAAGCCCTGTCGCCCAATGAAACCAATAGGGTTTATTAGCATGGACGGTCCGCCTCGCACTGAGGTTCCTGGACAGGCTTAGATCCTCTAAGCGGTTTACCAGTACTAGTGTGCGGGACGGATCCAGCTCTGCGTGGAAGCATCATGCAGCCCATATATTTCTTCAAGCCCCTATAGGCGGGGGCCGGGGGTTCAAAGGGGTAAAAATTATATAGGCATGTTTTCGTGATGGTTATGCCAAAGAGCATGTTTAGAACCTGCGCGTTACATCATGTCAACAGCGTTCGATTTAAAGTTTGGAAACTTTTGAAAACCTAAATGTTAGAAGACAAATAAATGGAATTTAAAAGCTTGAAACTTTTTGGCTTGG
>OY757021.1:10673902-10692780 GCA_963580285.1 Lucinisca nassula | reverse complement strand
TTTTGTATTTATAGGTTATTGACTTTATATTGTGAAATATTCGGCACGAGTTCATATGGCGAAGGACGCACGAGCTTGCGAGTGCATCTCCGCCATATGAACAAGGTATCAACATGCAGCCCATCAATTTCTTCAAGCCCCATTGGGTGGGGGGCATAGTCTAAATGAGGAACCGAAAGTTTATTTTTCCTATGTCTTTCTTTGATACATTTATAACAAAATTATAGCGTTTAGTGCCCCTAGAAAATTTTATGCATTATATTGCCCCACCCATCGGGGCTTGAAGAAATAGATGGGCTGCATGATGCTTCCTCACAGAGATGAAACTGACCGCACACGAGTACTGGTAAACCGCTTAGAGGATCTAAGCCTGCCCAGGCAAAGCGGTGCGAGTAGGACCCTCCATGCTTATAAACCCTATTTGTTTCATTGGACGACAGGGCTTGAGATGTCATTTCATCTCAATGTTGGGTAAAATTCCCACAAAGTTGGAAGCAACGTCTCCAAAATGACCTATTCAGTGTTGACGGGGACGTTAAACCTCAGATCAAACAAATAAGAACAAAGCATTATATGTAGAAGCAGCGTACCACTTTCCCTTTCTGGGAGTCATAGTTTTGTCTCAACAGCCATCCACATACAACTGAACCTGTTTTTGTCAAGCCACAATCTGCTTGCTGAAGACAGGTGCTTGCATAAAATAGGTTCATTTCATTATGATAACACACCCGTGCGACATAGTGCATTTTTTCACATCTCCAAAATGGCCATTTTTCTGATGAAAACCCACGATATTTTTCTTATAAATACTGCAAACATAGGTTGTGGGTGCTCGTTAGAACCGCCTCATTGAGGCGGTTCTAACGAGTACCCATAATCTATGTCTTGGAGTAAAAATAAGAAAAATAATGTTTACCCCCGTAAACCCCAGTTTTCTCTATATAATGTGGGGTATAGGGGGTCTTCATTTCACAGACTTGTTCATGTGATTTAAATGGATTTGCCTTTACAAGGATATATGCAGTCTGATCTGGGTCTTAGCAGCACACTACAGAAAGAGCTTCTTTTTAGGCCACCTGTGTTAAGCAGTCACTGATATAAACCCTTGTCCTGCTGAATATTTTAATTTGCCACACCCACTACCAATTATCAACCAATCAGATAACTTGATGCAAATTATCGCAACAAATTCAGAATCTGAATGACAAACAATTTAGATCCTGATCAGATGGCTTCTGAAGAAGCCATCTGATCTAGATCTACATTGTTTGAAAGATAAAACATATCCGGGCTCGGCAGGACAAGGGTTAAAAGGCCAATTTCACATATGAAACTAGCCTTTTAATATCAGTGATTGCTTATTAGAGGTAGAATTAAAAGGTCTTTCTGTAGAAAATGGCCTTTTAATATCATTGATTGCTTGAATGTTACTGTCATTATTTCAGATATACGGTTCTTAAGACAAAGCTCATGTACTGGGTGAAACTAGAGTCAGATCCCATAACATTTGAGACTGAAACCCAGACCCAGCCTTCCGGTGCATCCACAGAGGAACCCACAGAACCCACCAGTCCTGCCCCACTTCCAGATAAGGTAATGATTTGTTTGTTTTGGAGATTAATGGCCTGATCAACACAATTAATGCCATATCAAGCCTGTCAGTTTACCTAACACCACTTCCTGGTTAGGCTTATACCACAGCCTGTTAACCAGTGCAGTGCACGTTTGCCACAAACTTGCAACTGCCCTCTTGAATCAGCAGTAGGGCGAAAATGGCCGTATATTAAAGATTTCATGATCAATCTCCATGAAAGAATGTTGCAGACCCCAGCAGGTAAAATGTGAGTAGCTTTTTCAAGTGATTTTCAGTAGGCCTCATCACAAAAATATGCCTATATAATTTTGACCCCTTGAACCCCACTTTTATATAGTAAAACTGGGATTTACGGGGGTAAACCTTATTATCCCCCGCCGAAGGCGGAGGGATATAGTTTTGGCGTTGTCCGTCCGTCCTTCCGCACTAACGAAACGACATTTAGGGGGCAAAAAATTTGGACAGTTTGACACTTAAGTATATATTCGTGAGTCCAAATGGGGTTTATTCCGTTATTTGGGTACTTAAGTGGCAAAAATTCGCTCTTAGGTGGCTTGCCGCTTAAGAGAATTTGCCGCTTAAGTAGTCAATATGCCGACGCCTAGCCACTTAAGTATCCATTCGTGAGAACGTCCGTCCTTCCATCCGTCCGTCCTTCCGTCCTTCCTTCACACTTTTTTGTCTGGAACCGTTTCTCAGCAACTATTGCATGGAATTAAATGAAACTTGAAATAAATATGTATTATTATGCTGTGGTGATGCACGCGCAATTTTTTTTCGGATTGACTTTTTACATCCAGAGTTATGGCCCCTTGAATGATTGAAATTCTGGATTTTTCGTCGTCTCACTTTGTCCGGAACGGTTTCTCAGCAACTATTGCATGGAATTAAATGAAAATTGAAATAAATATGTATTATTATGCTGCAGTGATGCACGCGCAATTTTTTTTCGGATTGACATTTTACATCCAGAGTTATGGCCCCTTAAATGATTGAAATTCTGGATTTTTTCGTCATCTCACTTTGTCCGGAACTGTTTCTCAGCAACTATTGCATGGAATTAAATGAAACGTGAAATAAATATGTATTATTATGCTGCGGTGATGCACGCGCAATTTTTTTCCGGATTTACTTTTTACATCCAGAGTTATGGCCCCTTAAATGATTGAAATTCTGGATTTTTCGTCGTCTCACTTTTTTGTCGGGAACTGTTTCTCAGCAACTATTGCATGGAATTAAATGAAACTTGAAATAAATATGTATTATTATGCTGTGGTGATGCACGCACAAATTTTTTTCGGATTGACTTTTTACACCCAGAGTTATGGCCCCTTAAATGATTAAAATTCTGGATTTTTCGTCGTCTCACTTTGTCTGGAACCGCTTCTCAGCAACTATTGCATGGAATAAAGTGAAATTTGAAATAAATATGTATTATTATGCTGCCATGATGCACGCGCAATTTTTTTTTCTCAATTTTGGCCAGATATATTTTCTTGCCATTCTACACGAAAAACCCATTCGGCGGGGGATATCAATTCAACGAATTTGCTTGTTTTTCTTATTTCTGCCCTAAATATAGATTGTAGTTACTCTTTACAACCGCCTCATTGAGGTGGTTCTAAGGAGTACCAACAGTCTATGTTTTGCACAGAAATAAGAAAAATATGTCAATTTTTTATCTAAAAATGTTCATTGTTTCTGCCGTAAAATTTACAATGAATTTGAATAGGCGTATTTTGGAAATGCTCAGGTTCCATCCCTGTCTGGTTGGCAACATTCTTTTGTGGAGATTGATTTTGAAATCTTTTCTATGGTCATTCTGTTCCTTCCTCTGATTCAAGAAGGGCAGTTGTCAGTTTCTTGCGAAAGAATGTGCACTGTACTAGTTAAGGTAAACTGGCAGACTCAATATAACCCTGATAGTGTTAACTGAGCCGTTAAACTCAATTAACAATTAAGTAAATCTGCAATATAGGCATCGCCCAAGGTTTTTCATTCATCAAGATTTGCGATGTCTCGAGGATTTGTTTGTTTGATTTGTGGTTTAAGGTCCCGTTACCACTGTATAGGTTTACCAGTACTTGTGTGCGGTTTACCAGTACTTGTGTGCGGTCAGTTTCAGCTCTGCGTGGAAGCAATGTGCAGTCCATCTATTTTTCTTCAAGCTCTGATCGGAGGGGGCCGTGTGTCTCGAGGAAGCTGTTTGAATAAGAGTCCGCCAGGCTGAGTGTTCAGATATCTTCCGAGGGACCTGATAAATGTTATACAATAAAATAACCATGGAAAATCATTGTTTTTGCATAACTTATGATTCCAGTGGCAAATTATAACAAAAACACCCCAAAGCTTCATGTATACAGTAGAACTTCGCTGGCTCGTTAACTATGGCTGAGTCGAACCTGTTCTTGAGTCCCTATGGAATTTCTCTACATAAGAAATATCGCAGGAAAATTTATGATATGTTCGTCTTTTATCTTAAAAATGTATGCTGTGTGTACTCATTAGAATCGATTCTAATGAGTACACAAAACATACATTTATATCATAGAATGTCGCGGGAAAATTGATGTAATGTTCGTCTTTTATCTTGAAAATGTATGCTGTGTGTACTCATTAGAATTGCCTCATTGAGGCGATTCTAATGAGTACACAAAACGTACATTTATATCATAGAATGTCGAATGATGTCCATAAATTATCCCCATTGTGTCTCCTGGCATTAACCCTCATTGGCTCAAACTACCCCTGTCTCGGACAGATTTTGAATGTCCCAAAGGTGTTCGAGCCATTGAAGTTCGACTGTACTTCAAATGTGACCGGCCAACCAACATGGTGTCTAGTTCAGAATGTTGTTTTTTGCACACCAAATAAGAGAATCCATACTTTTAGTTTGGGATAGAAATTCTGTTCTAACCCTGGTGTTCTTACCCAAAATTGAATAGTCTCGCGTGTTTGATAAATGCACTGTTTGAATACGACCTCATATGCGCTGTCTTTAAGGTTGACGTCACAGCACGCTACGTGATGTCACTAAACATCACTGTAGTGTCATCACCATATGGTGGACATCTGCAACCAAAGTGACTGCAGTATTAAAAATCCACACTCAGAAATGGAGGGTATGGAAGAGAAAGGATCCTATATGGGTGTGAGGTGTGGATGGAAAAATCTGTCTTGGGATCACTGTGCGGCATCAAACCTTGTGATACCGGACAGTGACCCTGGTGATGGATTTTTCCATCCACCCCTCACACCCATATAAGATGCTTATATTACATGACATCAGCTATGCAATGAGCCTCTTATCTTATCATATAACTCTAAAGTGCTATGTTTTGGGTGATAATTATACCATCTTGTGATATCAAACATTCAAAATCGATGTTCAGTCTTGTTTGTTTGATTTGAGGTTAAACGTCCCGGTCAACACTGTAAAGGTCATTTTGGAGACGTTGCTTCCAATTTTGTGGGACTTTTACCCGACATTGAGATGAAACGACATCTCAAGCCCTGTCGCCCAATGAAACCGATAGGGTTTATTAGCATGGACGTTCCGCCTCGCACCGCGGTTCCTGGATAGGCTTAGATCCTCCAAGCGGTTTACCAGTACTAGTGTGCGGGCCGGATTCAGCTCTGCGTGAAAGCATCATGCAGCCCATATATTTCTTCAAGCCCCTATGGGCCGATGTTCAGATAACATAGAATTTCATGATTTAGTTTAAACAATTTTTATTGGAATAAATTCACATGTATACATTGCATAATAGTATATGGTACAGGATTTGATAAAAAGCATTTAAGCTAGAAGCTTATATAAATCATCTCCTGAATTCAACCCCTTTTCATTCAAAGATAATCATCTGGGACCCTACTTGTGGAAGCACAAAGGGCTGTTTCCCTACCCCAGAACAATGTGACTATCTGGTGAAGTGGCAGCCTATTGTTGACTCCCAGGAGGTGGAGAATTTCCTGATTTGAACATGGATTTGTAATTTTCATTTGTTGTTTGAGCATGGCTCAAATGACAACTGGGCCCCGTCAAGCGATTTTGGTACTTATCGCCTATGCGAGCAGCGAAGGTTCAGGCGAGCCTGCGCATCCGCGCAGTCTCGCCAGAACCTTCGCTGCTCACTCATACAAGAATCAAGAGGAACCTTCACACAGAAAGCCATATTCCTGGTCCCTCTGAATGGCTGGGCATGCGCAGTTAAAATTTGTCATGACGGAATGCTCGAAGACACAAATTCGCTTGCGGGGCTCAATATAGGGATCAACCATGGTTTTTCATGCATTAACATTTGCCGGATCCCGAAGAAGCTGTTTGAACATGAGGCCGCTAGGCCGAATGTTCAAATATCTTCCGAGGGATCCGGCAAATGTTAATGCATTGAAATAACAATGGCTGATCGTTGTTCTTGCATAACTTACGAATCCAACAGCAGATTTTGACGAAAACTCCCAAAAGTGCCATATAAATTCCATATAAACTCTTCAAATGCGATAGACAAACCAAAATGGCGGCCAGTTCAGAATGTTGTTTACAATGACGTTGTCATGCAGTGAAGTCATCATAGAACCCTCAAACGCTACGTTCAGGGCGATAACATTACGTCGCTCTACGTAACGTAAACAAAGCAAGGCCCGTCTTGTGATATCAAAAGCTCAAAATCCATGTTCAAACAGCACGAGAATTTCATGATTTGAACATGGTTTTTGCTGTTTGAGCACGGCTTTCGGTCCATTTGACAATGACTTCAAACAGCCATGCGCATAGGTATTTATGCAAGAACTAATGTTCAAATCATGAAATTCTATGCATGACTCAAACGACAACTCATGTTCAAATCATGAAATTCTATGCATGACTCAAAGACAACTCATGTTCAAATCATAAAATTCTATGCATGACTCAAACGACAACTCATGTTCAAATCATGAAATTCTATGCATGACTCAAACGACAACTCATGTTCAAATCAGGAAATTCTATGCATAACTCAAACGACAACTCATGTTCAAATCAGGAAATTCTATGCATGACTCAAACGACAACTCATGTTCAAATCATGAAATTCTATGCATGGCTCAAACGACAACTCATGTTCAAATCATGATATTCTATGCATGACTCAAACGACAACTCATGTTCAAATCATGAAATTCTATGCATGACTCAAACGACAACTCATGTTCAAATCATGAAATTCTATGCATAGCTCAAACAAAATTCAAGAAAAGCTTCAAACAGTTATATTCATAGGATTTTATGCAAGAGCATAGGTTTTTGGTAAGAATTAAGAAAGAAAACCTTTAATTGAGCCCCGCCAAGCGAATGTGTGTCTTCGAGCATTCCGTCATGACAAATTTTAACTGCGCATGCCCAGCCATTCAGAGGGGCCCGGGATATGGCTTTCTGTCTGAAGGTTCCTCTTGATTCACTTCTTGTATGAGCGAGCAGCGAAGGTTCTGGCGAGACTGCGCGGATGCGCAGGCTCGCCTGAACCTTCGCTGCTCGCATAGGCGATAAGTACCAAAATCGCTTGACGGGGCCCAATTAGTCTTGTTTCTTCCCCTTATATGCAGTTATACACTGATTTCTCTCCCTTTTCATATAAAGGTAATCAACTGGGACCCTACTTGTGGAAGCACAAAGGGCTGTTTTCCTACCCCAGAACAATGTTCCATCAACTGTGACTATCTGGTGAAGTGGCAGCCTTTTGTTGACTCCCAGGAGGTGGAGTTTACGTTGCAGAGGAAGGCTACTGGTGACAAATGGATTGCCATTGGTTTCTCGGATAACCGTGCAATGGTATGTGTTTGTGAAGTAAAAACAAAGCCTTACAAGCGAGGATTGCAGCCACTTAAAATCAATTTAAGCCCCTCACCAAGGCGGTTCTTCTGCAGCGGTTTATTTTTGTTATTGTTTGTCTTTGAGTGAGTGTATCGGTTATCTTTGTTTTGGATAGCCAATAGACCATTTTGTGGGTAAGTAACTGTCCTTTTGGCTTTCCGCTATCGATGTTTCCATTGGGGTCTAGTTATTTCATGTTTGTGTTTCTTTCCCTTTGGTGTCACTGATGGGAGTTGTGGGTTAATTGTATCGACAGAAGAGATAGTAGAGGAGATGAAAGTGAGGAACAGAGGAGAAAGAAGAAAATGAATGGAGGTGTAGAAACAGAAGGAATAAAAACACTCTCCCTAAACCCTAATAGCAGGCCTTGCCCCATTGAAAGGGACAGCAGGCCTTGCCCATTTGTAAGCCAATATCAGTTGGGCTCCCCAGTAATGCAAGTTACACAACACCTTTGCCTTGCCCAACCATTTCCTTTTAAAAGCTAGAAGCCTCAAACTTGATATACATTATTTGCCATATGTACATGTATTTGGACAGACAGGTCTCAGCAAACAGTGTAGACCCAGATGAGATGCCACAGAATGTCTCACAAACTATAAAAGCAAGAAGCCTCAAATTTTGTTTTCCTTGTTAGGATTATGATGACATATCGTGTAAGAGACAATGGGCTTTTTAGCCTATTTGTTCATCTGCTCTTTCATTCTTTCTCTTTATACCAAGGCTAAGGTTAATTATGTTGTCAAACCTTTCTTCATACCTAGGCTAATGCTTAATGTGTTGTCAAACCTTTCTGATGAACTGTAAAATCCAGAAGCCCCCAAATTTCTATACAATTTGAATATGGTGATTTATATCATGTAATTGACAGTAGTCTTTCAGAATGGTGATTTGGAAGGTTAATTCCCATTTGGTCTTCTCCTGTTTGATCTACTCCTATTTTGTCTATTCTGATTTCCTCTACTGTTCCATCTCGTCTACTTTTTTTGCCCCCGCCATTCAAAGAATGGTGGAAGGGCATATAGTGTTGCCCCTGTCCGTCCGTGCATTCGTTCGTCCGTCCGAAACTTAAGCGCAGTCAATAACTTCCTTATTTCTGGATTGATTTTGAAATTACTTTGTAGAAATGTTAACCATCATAAGACGATGTGTCACGTGCAAAACCCAGGTCCTTACCTTCAAGGCCAAGGTCATACTTAGAGGTCAAAGGTAAAATAAAAAAGGGTCCGAAACATAAATGCAGTCAATAACTTTCTTATTTCTGGATGGATTTTGACATTACTTTGTATAAATGTGAACATGAGACGATGTGTCATGTGCAAAACCCAGGTCCGTACCTCCAAGGTCAAGGTCATACTTAGAGGGTCAAGGGTCAAAAAAGGGTCCAAAACTTAAACAAATTCAATAACTTCCTTATTTCTGGATGGATTTTGAAATTACTTTATAGAAATGTTAACCATCATGAGACGATATGTGACATGCAAAACTCAGGTCCGTACCTCCAAGGTCAAGGTCATACTTAGAGGTCATAGGTAAAAAAAAAGGGTCCAAAACTTAAACGCAGTCAATAACTTTCTTATTGCTGGATGGATTTTGAAAGTACTTGGCAGAAATGTTGGCCATCATGAGACAATCTGCCTCACACAAAACCAAGTTCCTTACCTCCAAGGTCAAGGTCATACTTAGAGGTCAAATGTTAAAAAAGGGTCAAAAACTTAAACACCCTCAATAACTTTATATGGATTAATACGAACATAGACATATTTTCAGGCGGGGCGTCTGTGTCCTATGGACATATTTCTAGTTTGTCTACATTTCCATTTGAGCCAGCGCATGACAAAATCTACAAGAAGGCTTAAGCGACAAGCGAAGACTCAGATCAGCCTGCGCATTCACACAGTCTGATCAGAGTATTTGCTGATCACATGTGCCTACTATAGGCTAATATCTATGCAAAGAGACATAAGCAAAAGGACTTGTCATAGTGGACGGGTGAGCAGGTTGATTTGAGTCTCTGCTGGTCGCACTGGTCTTATTGTAGGTTTTATCATACGCTGACTCATTTCATCTATTCCCATTTCGTCTTTCCCAACTGTGTAAAGAACAGGAGGTACCCCTTCAAAAGAGTGCAAGACTTGCCATAAAGTTGACAAAAAACTTGATCGCCTCAAGGAAAATCCCTGTTTCTGCAAAAAGAAAAAAGGTCTACTGACAATTTTAGTTCTTTTCTTTCTGCTTGGAACATAATCATAGAATAGTGAAAACTATAACAGCAGTCACCGGGGTCAAGCCCTGAGGTAGTGCTTAGAGGTCAAGAATTAGGCCATACTCACTGCCTGATGAAATGGCAGCCTGTTGTTGGCTTTGAAGCAATAGAGATCAGCTGGTCAGGTTCTTTACTGTTTTCCATTCTGCTTCTAAATCTATTGTAAAATAAGTAAGTAAGTAAGTAAGTGTTTGAGTTTTACACCTCACCAACAGCTAAGGTCATACGGTGACCTCGGTTTAAAGACTCATCCGAAAGTCTGGAGAAGCCCAGGAGCGATCCTGCAACACCTGATTTACAAGGTGAGTAGCATAACCACTACACCATGGCGGCTTCTGAATCTATTGTAAAATTGAAATCATGCATTGCAAATGGCTAAAAATAGGGTAGGAGTGTACATAGCATATTGAAAAATTCAGCATGGTGAGGGTTTAGTAATCACAGAACTGGATGAGGTGGGTAGTTTATGATAACTGAACATGATATTTTGTCATTTCTCCATAAAAACTTGTGTTGTGGGTATTTTCACTGAAGCGGTTCTAATGAGTACCCACAACATAGATTCATATGAAGAAATTAAGAGAAGTATCATTCACATATCACCAAATACAGTAAAACCTGTCTTTAGTGGCCACCTCTATTAAGCAAGCAATCAGTCTTAAGCAAGCAGGCATTCAGTTCCCCAAAAGGCAAATGTGTTAAATTTCACCTGTTTTAAGCAACAACCTGCCATAGGCAAGCACATTTTGGTTGTCCCTTAGGTGCTTGCTTAATACAGGTTGGACTTTACTGTCATACTTGGGTTTGATCCTGGGCTTCTCCAGACTTTCGATGAGTCTTTAAACCGAGGTCCCATCTCCGTATGACCTTAGCTGTTGGTGGGACGTAAAACTGATACACTCACTCCCTCCTTGTCATACTTGAACAGGCCTCCGTGGCCTTGTGGATAAGAGCGCTGACTCTTAATAAATAGGCCTCTCACCGCTGTGGGTCGAGCCTTGCTCTTGTTACTTGTGAAACACCAAGTTCTGCAACGGAAGGTCAGGTGGGTTTTCTCTGGGTACTTCAGGTTTTCGCCCACCTCTGATAAACAGTCGGCTCGATATGAGTGAAAAAGTCTTGAAAGGGTTTTAAAAGCAAAACCAAAAAAGGAAACAGAAAAAAAACACCATACTTGATGCTATACGGCCCCCTCCCATCGGGGCTTGAAGAAATATATGGGCTTCATGATGCTTCCACGCAGAGCTGAATCTGACCCACACACGAGTACTGGTAAACCGCTTAGAGGATCTAAGCCTACCCAGGCTAAGCGGTGTAAGTTTCGGACTGTCCATGCTTATAAACCCATTTGGTTCCATTGGGCGACAGGGCTTGAGATGTCATTTCATCTCAATGTCGGGTAAAAGTCCCACAAAATTTGAAGCAACGTCTCCAAAATGACCTTTTCAGTGATGATGGGGACGTTAAACCTCAAATCAAACAAAATCTTGATGCTATGACCTGGAATTTATATTAATTTTTCATATTTACAGGGTAATGACAGCGTTGTGGAGTGTAACTCTGTCGGTGGTACAGTGGCGGTTCACTCTTCATATAATATCGTGGGAAATCCTACCAAGGGCAACAGTGTGCTTGACACCGTAAGTTTTTGACTGGACCCTCTGTACAACACCAAGGGTCTTTTAACCCTTTGCATGCTGGGTATTTTTTTCATCAGCAGACAACATTTTTTGTTTTTATTTTTCCCAGAAAACAGGATTTGACATCTCATGCAAATTACACTTTTTTTCAGAAAATAGGATTTGACATTTCATGCAAATTGTAATTTGCATGAGATGTCAAATCCTGTTTTCTGGGAAAAATAAAAAAGAATACCAAAAGTTTGTCTTCTGCTGAATTTGCCTAGAGAGTGGTAAAGAAATAGATAGCTTGATGTAATTTATTCCTACAAATTCATAAACTGAATGTCAAAGAGTGTAGATCCTGATCAGATGGCTTCTTCAGAAGCCATCTGATCTGGATCTACACTGTTTGCAAAGATAGGGGTTGCCGTGCACAGCAAGATAAGGGTTAAAAATACAAGAAAAACTGCTTCTGAAAATGTTGTCTGCTTACGTTACCAGGCCTCCTTGCAAAACCTATAATAACCTATAATTTTGTGCCAAACCTATAAAACCTTTATTTTGTTCATAAAACCTATAAAAAGCCTGTATTTTTATGAAAAAACCTATATTTTTCACTTTTTGAACCTTCTTGCGACTCAACCCTAACTGTTCTTCAAAATGCACTTCTATTTTTTACTTTTTAGTCCCATAAAAAGTGATGAAAACTGTAAAATTGTAATTTTTTTCCTCGCTCGCTTCGCTCGCTTGGACTTTGTAAAATTCAGATCAACTTTATCTGAGTAATTACGGCACAAAAATTCATCAAATATTTTTTCTTCAGTTTTAAATCTTTATGCAAGTTTGGAAGGCTCTTTTTTTTACCTGTATTTTTATTGAAAAACCTGTAAATAACCTATATTTTGAGTAAGAAGAACCTATATAAAAACCTATATTTTCAAAGTAGGCCACTAGGAGGCCTGCGTTACCTGCTTCATCTTCTTGCAAACTTTTCAAGAGAAATCAATATAGTTCATACTTACATGAACGCATCGAGCCACATGATTTTCAGTGACGTCAAGTGACATCAGTTCTAAACCATGGTTTTCTACAGGCGTTGGTGACGTTGAAGCTGTTCCGCTCTCTGTAGAAAAACAGCATGTAAATGTTTTTCAGCTTTAAAAGCTTGCTCTATAAGCATTTTTTCGCCCAGTGATGAGGGGCAAAGAATGTAAATATAAAAAGTAGACTTGATTTTTCTGCTTTTCATGAAAGAATGAATGACAGAGGGTCGCTAGCAAAGTTTACGTGAACTCCTTCGAGGTTCATTTACTTTGTACATGACTCACTGCGTTCATACTTTCATGAACAGCAGAAAAATAGAATTAATTTCTTAAATATTTACATTTACAGTGTAAAACCTAATGTAAACCTATAGAAAATAATGCAGCTCATACTTCGATGAATGAATGCCGGCCTTGGTAGCTCAGTCAGATGTGCTTCTGACTGGTGATCAGGAGGACGTGGGTTTGATACCTGCCAGTGTCAGCAACATTCTTTCATGGAGATTGATCATGAAATCTTTTCTACGGTCGTTCTATCCCTTCTGCTGATTCAAGAAGGGCAGATTTCAGTTTCTGGCGAAAGAATGTGCACTGTATTGGTTAACTGCTTATGTATAAGCATGCCCAGGAAAAGTGTGGATAGGTAAATTGACCGGCTCAAAAAAAAGACCTAAACAATGTTGACTGGGCCTTTAAACTTCAAATCAAACAAACAAACAAAGTACCATGAATGCATCGAGTCAAATGATTTTTAGTAATGGCAAGTGACGTCTGACTAAACCATGGTTCTCTATGATCTGATTGGGTGTTGGCGATGTCAGGGCTGTTCCACTTTTTAGCTCACCTGTCACGTAGTGACAAGGTGAGCTTTTGGGATCACTTTTTGTCTGTCGTGCCTGCGCACGTCAGTGTTTCCGTAAACTTTTCTTGTGAACACACTAGAGGTCACTGTTTTGGGCCAATCATCATCAAACTTGGTCAGAATGATAATCATGACAATATCTCGGTCCAGTTCGAATATGGGTCATGGCAGGTCAAAAAGTAGGTCAGTAGGTCAAATCAAAGAAATACCTTGTGAACACACTAGAGGCCACAGTTTTGGTCCGATCATCATCGAACTTGCCTAGAATGATCATCTTGACAATATCTCAGTCAAGTTCGAATATGGGTCATGTCTGGTCAAAAAGTAGGTCAGTAGGTCTAATCATAGAAAAACCCTCTGAACACACTTGAGGCCACAGTTTTGGTCCGATCATCATCAAACTTGCTCAAAATGATCATTTGACCATGTCTCGGTTAATTTCGAATATGGGTCATGTCTGGTCAATAAGAAGGTCAGTAGGTCAGATTGTTGAAAAACCTTGTGAACACACTAGAGGTCCCAGTTTTGGTCTGATCATCATTGAACTTGCCCAGAATGATCATCTTGACAATATCTCAGTCAAGTTCGAATATGGGTCATGTCTGGTCAAGTTCGAATATGGGTCATGTCTGATCAAAAAGTAGGTCAGAAGGTCAAATCATAGAAAAACCCTCTGAACACACTAGAGGCCACAGTTTTGGTCCGATCATCATCAAACTTGCTCAGAATCATCATCTTGACAATATCTGGGTCAAGTTTGAATATGGGTCATGTCGGGTCAAAAAGTAGGCCAGCAGGTCAAATCATAGGAAAACATTTTGAACACTCTTAAGAGGCCACAGTTTTAGTCAAATCACCATTAAACTTGCTCAGAATGATCGTCTGGACAATATCTCAGTTAAGTTCGAATATGGGTCATGTCAAATCAAAAAGTAGATCGTAAGGTTAATTGTCATAACTTTTGAACCGTTTGAGATAGAGCCTTCATATTTTGCATATAGGTTCCTTGTGACAAGGGCTTCCCACTCATATAAAGATTTGACCTGTGACCTTGACCTGTGACCTACTTTATCATAACTTTTGAACCATATGAGATATAGCCTTCATATTTGGCATGTATGTTCCTTGTGACAAGGTTTTCTCAACCATTCAAAACTTTGACCCATGACCTTGACCTTCGACCTACTTTGTCATAAATTTTGAAGCATTTGAGATACAGCCTTCATATTTGGCATGTAGGTTCCTTGCGACAAGGGCTTTCTATTCATACATAAAGTGATCTTTGACCTTTTTCCTTGACATTTGACCTTTATTTTAACTTTTTAACCATGTTGTGTAGATGACCCTCTAGGAAAATAGCATAAACGATTAACAAATGGTCACAAGAGCGAAAAATAGAAAAACATTGTAAATTTGCCTCAAATGGGAACTCCTTCTAAACCCTTGGGCCAATTGGATTTAAAACTTCACCGGAATGTTGCCTAGGTAACTCCCTACCAAAATAGTTAAAACTCATTCCACTCAAATGAACAAGATGGCTGCCAGAGCTAAAGATAAAAAAAATCTTCAAACGACAATTCCTTGGGCCAATTTCATTCAAATTTCGAAGTAATGTTGCTTAGATGACCCTCTACCAAAAAGGCTAAAACGATCCCGCTCCGATGAACAAAATGGCCACCAGAGCTGAAAATAGAAAAATATTGTAAATTTGATTCAAACATGAACTCCTAAACCTTAAGGCCCATTTGATTCAAACTTCATAGGAATGTTGCTTAGGTTACTCCCTACCAAATAAGCTAAAATCACTCTGCTGATGAACAAGATGGCCACCAGAGCTAAAAATAGAAAGTACTTGAGACAGTGACAAACAAGTGAGCCAACCAGGGCCCTGTGGGCCCTCTTGTTGTAGAAAAACAACATATAAATGTTTTTCAGCTTTAACAGTTTCCCCTATAAGCATTTTTTTTGCCCAGTGAGGAACAGCAAAGTATGTAAATATAATTATCATATGACGTCGCGTCTGAGCGTGTAATAATGCCATGTAATATTTTCGATAATCCACTAGTGGATTAAATATGCAAATTAGCTAGATACGTCCCATAACTTCACATGTACGACGTCCTAAACGTCGTCGCGTTTTACAAACGGCGGAATATTGACATTTTTGTAAAAAATCGTGAATAAAATGCATTTTAAATGTCATATGATAAATAGAATCTTGCATTCGTGCTCATGTATTATTGAATTTATTAAACTCGTTGAGGAAAAGGGATAAAATGCTTGGCAAAGCCTTGCATTTTATCCCTTTTCCTTGAATTTATTAAACTCGTTGAGGAAAAGGGATAAAATGCTTGGCAAAGCCTTGCATTTTATCCCTTTTCCTCAACTCGTTTAATAAATTCAATAATACATAACTCGTTGAGGAAAAGGGATAAAATGCTCGGCAAAGCCTTGCATTTTATCCCTTTTCCTCAACGAGTTTAATAAATTCAATAATACATGAACACTCATGTAAGATCCTCTGTGAAATAAACTTATTTTTTTTTTTGCTGTTCATGAAAGTATGAACGACGGCGGGTCCTAGCAAAGTTTACATTTAATAGCCACTTCGGGGTTCATTTACTTTGCAGGCGACCCACTCCTTTCATACTTTCATGGACAGCAGAAAAATAAAATTCATATCTTAAATACAACTTGCATATCATAAGAATGTGAACAATGAAGTCTGTATCATGAAAAATATGTAAGTAAGTTGATTTGAGTCATTGTGTTTGAGTTTAATGTCCCACCAACAACTAGGGTCATATGAAGACAGGACCTTGGTTTATTAGAAAGTTTGAAGAAGGCCAAGATCGATCCCATAAACCCGGGTTCTCAAGGTGAGTGGCTAATCCACTACACCACAGAGGCCTCTAACCCTTATCCTGCTGAATATTCAGTCTAGCCACACCCATTTCTGATTTTGAACCAATCAGATTACTTGATGTGATTTATTCCTGCAAATACATAAACTGAATGCCAAACACTGTAGATCCTGATCAGATGGCTTCTTTAGAAGCCATCTGATCTGGATCTACACTGTTTGCAAAAGTAGGGGTTGTCGTGAACAGAGGGATAAGAGATAATTTTAGTCTTTGCAGAGCTCCATTTGTCTAAGAACATATTTTTGTGACACCTGCTTTAAGCATGGCATGATATAGGAGTTTGATTTTCCGACTGTTTGTCTGTCTCTGTCAGTTTGTCCATTTGTCACACTATCAAGATCTACATCTGTCCTAGGTTCAGCCCAAAGGTCAAGCTCCTTTTCTCAAGAACTACAGTCATAGGCATGACATATCTTTCGTCAACATTCTTGTTTAGGTTTTCAGGCTCGTACATTTTAATACTTAACCTGCTGATGTCACGATGACCCCCTGCCTTTGCAAACACTGTGGATCCAGATCAGATGGCTTCTGGAGAAGCCATCTGATCAGGGTCTACACAGTTTGTTATTCAACTTAGTAATTTTGAAAGAATTATGTCCCGCCACCAAGAGTGAGGGGATGTACTGTTTTTGGTGTGGATTCTGTTCATGTCCGTGTTGGCGTTGGTGTTGGCGTAGCCTGTTTGAAGCACTAAATCTCCCTATTGATGGATTCTGACCAAACTTGCATGGTTACATCACTAGGATGGGGGAAAACAGTTGTTAGGTTTTGATGACCTTGACCTCATTTTCAAGGGCACAGGCCCCTGAAAAACTGTTTAAGTTTGGGCCAAACATGTCTGCACCTTATCTTATTTGATTAAACTTTGTACAATATATCATTTAAACCTACAAAAGCTTAGGTTAGATTTTGGTGACCTTGACCTTATTTTCAAGGGCTCAAGCCTCCAATAACTGTCTGCACCCTATCAAACAAATTTCTGAATTTTGGTCAAACTTTGTATAATTGGATACTACCAAAGATTTGAATAGGTTTTGGTGACCTTGACCTTATTTTCAAGGGCACAGGTTCCCCAAAACAGTCAATTGTTGGCCAGAACTGGCTTGTCTGCAAAAATGGCATGTTTGCACCCTATTGATGAAATTTGGTCAAACTTGGTCCAATATATCATTTAAATCTACCAACTATTTGGTTAAATTTTGGTGACCTTGACCTTATTTTCAAGGGCACAGGCCTCCAAAATCTGTCTGCACCCTATCAAACAAATTGCTGAACTTTGGTCAAACTTAGTATTATTGGATACTACCAAAGATTTGAATAGGTTTTGGTGACCTATACCTTATTTTCAAGGGCACAGGTTCCCAAAAACTGTCAATTGTGGGCCAGAACTGGTCTGTTCTTAAAAATGGCATGTTTGCACCCTATTGATGAAATTTTGGTCAAACTTGGTCCAATATATTATTTAAACCTACCAAATATTTGGTTAAATTTTGGTGACCCCGACCTTATTTACAAGGGCACAGGCCTCCAAAAACTGTCTGCACCCTATCAAACAAATTTCTGAACTTTGGTCAAATTTTGTATAATTGGATACAACCAAATATTAAAATAGGTTTTGGTGACCCCGACCTTATTTACAAGGGCACAGGCCTCCAAAAACTGTCTGCACCCTATCAAACAAATTTCTGAACTTTGGTCAAATTTTGTATAATTGGATACAACCAAATATTTGAATAGGTTTTGGTGACCCCGACCTTATTTACAAGGGCACAGGCCTCCAAAAACTGTCTGCACCCTATCAAACAAATTTCTGAAATTTGGTCAAATTTTGTATAATTGGATACAACCAAATATTTGAATAGGTTTTGGTGACCTATACCTTATTTTCAAGTGAACAGGCCCCCAAAACTGTCATTTTTGGACCAGAAATGGCTTGTCTGTTAAAATGGCATGTTTGCACCCTATTGATGAAATCTGGTCAAAATTGGTCCAACATATCATTTAAACCTTCCAAATATTTGGTTAAATTTTGGTGACCTTGACCTTATTTTCAAAGGCACAGGCCTCCAAAAACTCTCAGTTTTGGTTTGTCTACACGGATTGATGAAATGTGGTCAAGCTGTGTACAATATAGAGGATCTTACATGAGTGTTCATGTATTATTGAATTTATTAAAAGAGTTGAGGAAAAGGGATAAAATGCGAGGCTTTGCCGAACATTTTATGCCTTTTCCTCAACGAGTTTAATAAATTGTTGACATGGAAGATCTTACATGAGTGTTCATGTATTATTGAATTTATTAAATGAGTTGAGGAAAAGGGATAAAATGCGAGGCTTTACATGAGCACGAATGCAAGATACTATTTATCATATGACATTTAAAACGCATTTTATTCACGAGTGTTTACAAAAATGTCAATTGTCCGCCATCAGTAAACGCGACGTCGTTAAGGACGTCTTACATGTAACATTACGGGACGTATCTAGATAATTTGCATATTTAATCCACTAGTGGATTATCGAAAATATTACATGGCGTTATTACACTCTCAGACGCGACGTCATATGATAAATATTATTGCAACCTACCAAAGATTTGAATAGATTCTGTTGACCTTGACTTAATTTCAAGGGCGCAGGCTCCCCAAAACTGTCAAGTTTGGGCAAGAAATGGCTTGTCTGCACCAAATAACATGAACGAATCATTGATATT
>OY757021.1:10580513-10673856 GCA_963580285.1 Lucinisca nassula | reverse complement strand
TATGCCCCCAACTTTGAAAAAGTTGGAGGGGCATATTGCTTCTGGCTCGTTCGTCCGTTCGTCCGTTCGTCTGTTCGTCCGTTCGTCCGTTCGTCCGTCCGTTACGCTTTTGATGCATAGCATAACTAAAGAACCGTGTATGCTAGGGTTTTGAAATTTCATATATGGATTCCTCATGGAAAATTAGCCGACGCGTATTTTTTTTCTCGTCCGGATTATGCCCCCTTCAAGAGTTATTGCCCTTTGAAAATTTTTTAATAAAATCTTGTCAGCAAGATATCTCAAAAACTATTGGAGCTAGAGCCTTGAAAGTTAGTGAATAGATTGGTGGTGATGAGTACCGTAGATGAACTGATTAACTTTTGACAAAATTCCGAAAAATACTTTGTGAGTTATGGCCCTTTGTCATTTTGGTAATTTGTGCCCATTGTAATGTATGCTAAAAGTGATGCATAGCATATCTTTAGAACCGTGTATGCTAGGGTTTCGAAATTTCATATATGGATTCCTCATGGAAAATTAGCTGACGCGTATTTTTTTTCTCGTCCGGATTATGCCCCTTTTAAGAGTTATTGCCCTTTGAATTTTTTTTAATAAAATCTTGTCAGCAAGATATCTCAAAATCTATTGGAGCTAGAGCCTTGAAAGTTGGTGAATAGATTGGTGGTGATGAGTAGATGAACTGATTAACTTTTGACAAAATTCCGAAAAATACTTTGTGAGCTATGGCCCTTTGTCATTTTGGTAATTTGTGCCCATTGTAACGTATGCTAAAAGTGATGCATAGCATAACTTTAGAACCGTGTATTCTAGGGTTTTGAAATTTCATATATGGATTCCTCATGGAAAATTAGCTGATGCGTATTTTTTTTCTTGTCCGGATTATGCCCCTTTCAAGAGTAATTGCCCTTTGAATTTTTTTTAATAAAATTTTGTCAGCAAGATATCTCAAAATCTATTGGAGCTAGAGCCTTGAAAGTTGGTGAATAGATTGGTGGTGATGAGTAGATGAACTGATTAACTTTTGACAAAATTCCGAAAAATACTTTGTGAGTTATGGCCCTTTGTCATTTTGGTAATTTGTGCCCATTGTAATGTATGCTAAAAGTGATGCATAGCATATCTTTAGAACCGTGTATGCTAGGGTTTCGAAATTTCATATATGGATTCCTCATGGAAAATTAGCTGACGCGTATTTTTTTTCTCGTCCGGATTATGCCCCTTTTAAGAGTTATTGCCCTTTGAATTTTTTTTAATAAAATCTTGTCAGCAAGATATCTCAAAATCTATTGGAGCTAGAGCCTTGAAAGTTGGTGAATAGATTGGTGGTGATGAGTAGATGAACTGATTAACTTTTGACAAAATTCCGAAAAATACTTTGTGAGCTATGGCCCTTTGTCATTTTGGTAATTTGTGCCCATTGTAACGTATGCTAAAAGTGATGCATAGCATAACTTTAGAACCGTGTATTCTAGGGTTTTGAAATTTCATATATGGATTCCTCATGGAAAATTAGCTGATGCGTATTTTTTTTCTTGTCCGGATTATGCCCCTTTCAAGAGTAATTGCCCTTTGAATTTTTTTTAATAAAATTTTGTCAGCAAGATATCTCAAAATCTATTGGAGCTAGAGCCTTGAAAGTTGGTGAATAGATTGGTGGTGATGAGTAGATGAACTGATTAACTTTTGACAAAATTCCGAAAAATACTTTGTGAGTTATGGCCCTTTGTCATTTTGGTAATTTGTGCCCATTGTAATGTATGCTAAAAGTGATGCATAGCATATCTTTAGAACCGTGTATGCTAGGGTTTTGAAATTTCATATATGGATTCCTCATGGAAAATTAGCTGACGCGTATTTTTTTTCTCGTCCGGATTATGCCCCTTTTAAGAGTTATTGCCCTTTGAAATTTTTTTAATAAAATCTTTGTCAGCAAGATATCTCAAAATCTATTGGAGCTAGAGCCTTGAAAGTTGGTGAATAGATTGGTGGTGATGAGTAGATGAACTGATTAACTTTTGACAAAATTCCGAAAAATACTTTGTGAGTTATGGCCCTTTGTCATTTTGGTAATTTGTGCCCATTGTAATGTATGCTAAAAGTGATGCATAGCATATCTTTAGAACCGTGTATGCTAGGGTTTTGAAATTTCATATATGGATTCCTCATGGAAAATTAGCTGACGCGTATTTTTTTTCTCGTCCGGATTATGCCCCTTTTAAGAGTTATTGCCCTTTGAAATTTTTTTAATAAAATCTTTGTCAGCAAGATATCTCAAAAACTATTGGAGCTAGAGCCTTGAAAGTTGGTGAATAGATTGGTGGTGATGAGTAGATGAACTGATTAACTTATGACAAAATTCCGAAAAATACTTTGTGAGTTATGGCCCTTTGTCATATTGGTAATTTGTGAAAAACTTTGTCATCGTTCTAGCGCCTACATTTCTTCACCAATTTCAATATAACTTCACACAAATGTTCCTTATAAAAAGATCTCGAGCGAGTTCGACTTACAAGGTCATGACCTCAAGGTCAAGGTCACTGTGGCTATTTTTAGAAAAACTTTGTCATCGCTCTAGCGCCTACATTTCTTCACCAATTTCAATATAACTGCACACAAATGTTCCTTATAAAAAAATCTCGAGCGAGTTCGACTTCAAGGTCATGACCTCAAGGTCAAGGTCACTGTGGCTATTTTTAGAAAAACTTTGTCATCGCTCTAGCGCCTACATTTCTTCACCAATTTCAATATAACTTCACACAAATGTTTCATATGACAATATCTCAGTGAGTTCGACTTTCAAGGTCATGACCTCAAGGTCAAGGTCACTGTGGCTATTTTAAGAAAAACTTTGTCATCACTCTAGCGCCTATATTTCTTCACTGATTTCAATATAACTTCACACAAATGTGCCTTATGACAATATCTTGAGCGAGGTCGACTTTCAAGGTCATGACCTCAAGGTCAAGGTCACTGTGGCTATTTTTAGAAAAACTTTTTCATTGCTCTAGCGCCTACATTTCTTCACTGATTTCAATATAACTTCACACAAATGTTCCTTATGACAATATCTCGAGTGTGTTCGACTTTCAGGGTCATGACTTCAAGGTCAAGGTCACTGTAGCTATTTTTAGAAAAATTTTGTCATCGCTCTAGCGCCTACATTTCTTCACCGATTTCAATATAACTTCACACTTCACCGATTTCAATATAACTTCACACAAATGTTCCTTATGATAATATCTCTAGCGAGTTCCACTTTCCAGGTCAAGGTCACTGTGGCTATTTTTAGAAAAACTTTGTCAATGCTCTAGCGCTTACATTTCTTCACCGATTTCAATATAACTTCACACAAATGTTCCTTATGACAATATCTCAAGCCATTTCAACTTTCAAGGTCAAGGTCACAATGGCTATTTTTAGAAAAACTTTGTCATCGCTCCAGCGCCTACATTTCTTCACCGATTTTAATATAACTTCACACAAATGATCCTTATGACAATACCTCGAAAGAGGTTGACTTTCAAGGTCAAGGTCACTGTGGCTATTTTTAGAAAAACTTTTTCATGCTCTAGCACTTAATTTTTTCACCAATTTCAAAATCGATTCACACAAATGTACCTTATGACAATATCTGTAGCGAGTTCCACTTTCAAGGTCAAGGTCACTGTGGCTATTTATAGAAAAACTTTGTCAATGCTCTAGCGCTTATATTTCTTCACCAATTTCAATATAACTTCACACAAATGTTCCTTAAGACAGTATCTCGAGCGATTTCGACTTTCAAGGTCAAGGTCACTGTGGCTATTTTTAGAAAAACTTTGTCATCGCCCTAGCGACTACATTTCTTCACTGATTTCAATATAACTTCACACAAATGTTCCTTATGACAATACCTTGAGTGAGTTTGACTTTCAAGGTCAAGTTCACTGTGGCTATTTTTAGAAAAACTTTGACATGGCTCTAGCGCTTACATTTCTTCACCGATTTCAGTATAACTTCACACAAATGTTCCTTATGACAATATCTCGAACTATTTTGACTTTCAAGGTCAAGGTCATTGTGGCTATTTTTAGAAAATCTTTGTCATCGCTCTAGTGCCTACATTTATTGATGGATGTTAATAGAACTTCACACAAATGTTTCTTATGGTAATATCTCGAGTTACTTTGACTTTCAAGGTCATGACCTCAAGGTCAAGGTCACTATGGCTATTTTTAGAAAAACTTTGTCATTGCTCTACCGCCTACATTTATGATTTTAATCTAACTTCACACAAAAGATGCTTATGATAATATCTTGAGCAAGATCTACTTCGTGGCCATGGCCTCAAGTCAAGGTCCCTATGACTATTTTTAGAGAAATATTGTCATCACTCTAGAACCTACATTTATGGATGGATTTTTAAACAAACTTTACACAAATGTTGCATATGATAATATCTCAAGCAAGTTGAACTTTTGCCATTTCAGTGTTTTCCACACACGAAGTTGTCTTGTGCGAGGGGGACTTGTATCGCATGCGATGCCTTGTTTTTTTTTAGCTCACCTGTCACGTAGTGACAAGGTGAGCTTTTGGGATCACTTTTTGTCCGTCGTCCGTCGTGCGTCCGTGCGTGCGTGCGTGCGTGCGTGCGTCCGTGCGTCCGTAAACTTTTCTTCAAACGACATCTCCTCCTAAACCACTGATCGGTTTTTGACCAAACTTCACAGGAATGATCCTTAGGTGGTCCCCTTTCAAAGTTGTTCAAATGGTTCCGGTCCATTGCTTATATAGGTCACAGGAGCCAAAAATAGATTTTTTTCACCGAAAACTTAAAAAATCTTCTTCTCTGAAACCGCAAGGCCCAGGTCTTTGATATTTGGTATGAAGCTTCATCTAGTGGACCCCTACCAAGATTGTTCAAATTATAGTGCTGGGGCCAAAAATGCCCCCGCACGGGGGCCCTTTGGTTTTGCAGGGGCTTATATGGGGAAAATCTTAAAAAATCTTCTTCTCTAAAACCGCAAGGCCCAGATCTTTGATATTTGGTATGAAGCTTCATCTAGTGGACCCCTACCAAGATTGTTCAAATTATAGTGCTGGAGCTAAAAATGCCCCCGCATGGGGGCCCTTTGGTTTTACATGGGCTTATATAGGGAAAATCTTGAAAAATCTTCTTCTCTGAAACCGCAAGGCCCAGGTCTTTGATATTTGGTATGAAGCTTCATCTAGTGGACCCCTACCATGATTGTTCAAATTATAGTGCTGGGGCCAAAAATGCCCCCGCACGGGGGCCCTTTGGTTTTACAAGGACTTATATAGGGAAAATCTTTAAAACTCTTCTTCTCTGAAACCGATAGGCCCAGGTCTTTGATATTTGGTATGAAGCTTCATCTAGTGGACCCCTACCATGATTGTTCAAATTATAGTGCTGGGGCCAAAAATGCCCCCGCACGGGGGCCCTTTGGTTTTACAAGGACTTATATAGGGAAAATCTTTAAAACTCTTCTTCTCTGAAACCGCAAGGCCCAGGTCTTTGATATTAGGTATGAAGCTTTATCTAGTGAACCCCTACCAAGATTGTTCAAATTATAGTGCTGAAGCTAAAAATGCCCCCGCACGGGGGCCCTTTGGTTTTACATGGGCTTATATAGGGAAAATCTTGAAAAATCTTCTTCTCTGAAACCGCAAGGCCCAGGTCTTTGATATTTGGTATGAAGCTTCATCTAGTGGACCCCTACCAAGATTGTTCAAATTATAGTGCTGGGGCCAAAAATGCCCCCGCATGGGGGCCCTTTGGTTTTGCATGGACTTATATGGGGAAAATCTTTAAAAATCTTCTTCTCTGAAACCACAAGGCCCAGATCTTTGATATTTGGTATGAAGCTTCATCTAGTGGACCCCTACCAAGATTGTTCAAATTATAGTGCAGGAGCTAAAAATGCCCCCTGCACGGGGGCCCTTTGGTTTTACATGGGCTTATATAGGGAAAATCTTGAAAAATCTTCTTTTCTTAAACCGCAAGGCCCAGGTCTTTGATATTTGGTATGAAGCTTCATCTAGTAGACCCCTACCAAGATTGTTCAAATTATAGAGCTGGGGCCAAAAATGCCCCCGCACCAGGGCCCTTTTGTTTTACATAGGCTTATATAGGGAAAATCTTGAAAAATCTTCTTCTCTGAAACTGCAAGGCCCAGGTCTTTGATATTTGGTATGAAGCTTCATCTTGTGGACCTCTACCAAGATTGTTCAAATTACAGCCCTGGGGCCAAAAATGCCCCCGCTCCGGGGCCCTTTGGTTTTACATAGACTTATATAGGGAAAATCTTGAAAAATCTTCTTCTCTGAAACCACAAGGCTTAGGTCTTCGATATTTGTTATGACGCTTCAGCTAGTGGACCTCTATAAAGATTGTTCAAATTATAGGCCTGAGACCAAAAATGCCCCCGCCATGTGGCCCTTTGGTTTTACATAGACTTATATAGGGAAAATCTTTAAAAATCATCTTCTCTGAAACACAAGGCTTAGGTCTTTGATATTTGTTATGAAGCTTCAGCTAGTGGACCTCTACCAAGATTGTTCAAATTATAGCCCTGGGGCCAAAAATGCCCCCGCTCCGGGGCCCTTTGGTTTTACATAGACTTATATAGGGAAAATCTTGTTTTACATAGACTTCTATAAGCAGGGTAAACCTTTAAAATCTTCTTTTCTGAAACCAGAAAGCCCAGGTCTTTCATATCAGATATGAAGCTTCATCTTGTGGACCTCTACCAAGATTGTGCAAATTTTAGCCCTTGGGCCAAAATTGACCCTGCCCGGGGCCCACTTGTTATGCTTTGGATCAGGTGAGCGAACCAGGGCCCTCTGGGCCCTCTTGTTTAATAAAATCTTGTCAGCAGGTCCATATCTTGAGAACTATTAGAGCTTCATTAATCATTCTTGGTACAAACTTGCATCCAGGCATTGCAACTTCAACGCAAGCATCCATATCTGACCTTGACCTATATTTCATGGTTCACTGACTTCGTGAATTATTGCAACCACCATGACTTTCACCATTTCTCGAAAACTATTAAAGCTTTTTAAATTATAATTGGTACAAACTTGCATCTAGGAATTGCAACTGCAACGCAAGCATCCATATTTGACTTTTACCCATATTTCATGGTTCACTGACTTTGTGAATTATTGCGACCACCCTGACTTTCTATCTAATATAAGAGTCCATTTCTCAAGATCTATTAGAGCTTCATTAATTGTATTTGGTACAAGCTTGCATTTAGGAATTGAAACTTCAATGCAAGTATCCATTTCTGACCTTGACCTACATTTTATGGTTCACTGACTTTGTAAAATAGTGTGAAAACCCTAACTTTCACCCTGATGTAAGTGTCTGTTTTTAAGAGTTTCATTGATGATACTTGGTAGTTGGTACATGCTTGCAACTAGGAGTGAAATTTTTATGCAGGCATCCATGTTTGACCTTGACCTAGATTTCATGGTTTGGTGACTTTGCACCCCCACAGGCGCAACATAGCCTTCGGGGGAATTCTTGTTGTATGTTTTTGAGTCTTAACAATATTTGTTGAATATTTTGCCATCTAAGGACAAGCAAAGGTTGGGGGCATTGTGTTTTACAAACACCATTTCTAGTTACCTTATGTTTTCGGACAGTTAGGGTTGTGCGAACAGTGTAGGCCCAGATGAGACACCGAAAACGTGGGGTCTCATAAGGATATATACTGTTTGCCACTCATCCAGCTATTTTTAGGCTCAACATGGGGTATTAAATTTTACTTGTTCAAATTATTTAGCAAGGATGGTAAGGAGTTTAGGTGTCCGAATACTTAGGGTAAATACGGCTTAACCCTTGTCCTGCTGAGCCCGGATATGTCTTATTTTGTCCTGCTGTGCCCGGATTTGTCTTATCTTTCAAACAATGAAGATCCAGATCAGATCAGGATCTTCATTGTTTGTCATTCAGCTCATGAATTTGTTGCAATAATTTGCATCAAGTAATCTGATTGGTCGATAATCAGTAGTGGGAGTGGCATATATAAATATTCAGCAGGTCAAGGGTTAAATTAAAGTATGTGGTTCACTCTTGTTTGAATCTTTGTTGTAAGGTCAGTTTTCATATAGACAGGCTGCAATGTACAATTTTAGATTGACAGTTAATGGTAAAAATAGCCGAGAAGGCATAAATTCAATATATCCAAAGTGCTCTGTCAACATAGATTAATCATTTCGTAATCATTTCATTCCAAACTTGTTCCATTTAATTCTTAAGTGATCTAAGATAAGCAAGGATTATTGAAGATACCATCTTTTAGCTCTGTCTTGAGAGAGTCTGCTTGTTTGTTTGATCTGAGGTTTAACATCCCTGTTAACACTATTTAGGTCATTTTGGAGACATGCTTCCAATTTTGTGAGACTTTTACCCAACATTTGGATGAAATGTCAACTCAATCCCTGCCCTCCAATAAAACCAATAGGGTTTATATGCTGACTTACAACACTTTTCCTGGGCAGGCTAAGATCTTCTAAGGGGTTTACCGGTACATACGTGCAGTTGGTTTCAACTCTGCATGGAAGCATCATGCAGCCCATTCTATTTCTTTAGGTTCGATGGGCGGGGGCAAAAGAGAGAGTCTACTTAAACATGTTTAATAGCTTTGTTTTGGAAGAAGCATCATGTTAAAAAGTCCGTGGGATGAAAACCCCTCCCCTAAACCCCACTTTATATAGAGAAAACTGGTGTTTACAGGGGTATACATTATTTTTCTTATTTCCGATCCAAGATATAGGTTGTGGGTACTTGTTAGGTGGTTCTAACAAGTACCTTCAACCTATGTCTTAGAGCAGAGATACACCTGTGGACACAAAACCTTCAAACTGAAGTACCTTTCAATGAATCTCTTTGTATCAAGTTTGACAAGCAAATGTCATTCATCAAAGTAGTCTAAAACTGGATCAAGAAATATACATTGATTGGTCTCATTTTGGCAAGCACTTTTTCCTTTTTTAGGTCTGATTGACATTTGAGATGCATTCTGATTGGTCAGGGCAGGAGTCTACTACGAAAAGTACAACACTTTGTGTTTTGAATGTATTCCGAGCTTGCAATTGACTGACAGGATGTAAGGAAATATTGAATGAAACATCAAATCAAAATGAAATGATGCCCATCAAAGTTTGAATGGATTTGTGTCCACAGGTGTAAGAAAAATAATTTACACCCCTTTAATCCCAAGTTTTCTATATATAATGTGGGGTTTGGGGGTTGTTCATTTCACAGACTTGTAAACATGATGAAAAATGTGTGTGTCAAAATTAATTTATCCAGAAGAACACGGCTAAGATATTCAAAGCTAACAAAGTTCTGTTAAATAAGGGTTGCCGTTTTACTATTTAATGCAATTCTGAGATGACTATAATTTTATTTTAGATATCTATGAATCATATTATACATATAGCTGGTATTATAGATATCCCTTAACATATTATGGATATCATAAAATAAATAATAGATATCTAATATTATTTATAGATATCTAATAATATTTATTGATATCCTATATTTTTATTAAAGATATCATTAATTTTATTTATAGATACCATATTCGACCTATTTACCGCACCGTGCGCTTAGTTTTTTCAAAATTGTATGAAAATATTGTGGTGAAAAATCTACCTAATAAGCGCACACTCAATACGAAAAAAATACGAAAAAAAGCTTCCGATATGATTATTTTATAGAGTTGAATTTCAGCATAGGGGTTCACCACATATACATATGATTGTCCGGGTCAAAGATGCAGCAAAACTCAATATGAATTTGTTGGGAGGTTACTGTAAAGTGTGCGCTTGTGTATTTTTTCCAGAAAAAGCTTGGGTGTGCGCTTATGGGAGCATGTGCGGTAAATAGGTCAAATACGGTATCTTGAAATTCGATTAAATTGTAGAACGGCACCTCATAGTTAAACACACATGGCGGAAAAACTTATATTTGTGTTGGAAAATTTGCATTAACCCTTGGCCTGCTGATTATTAATATATGCCTAACCCATAACTGATTATCAACCAATCAGATTACTTGATGCAAATTATTGCAAGAAATTCATGAGCTGAATGACAAACAATGAAGATCCTGATCAGATGGCTTCTGAAGAAGCCATCTGATCTGGATCTACATTGTTTGAAAGATAAGGCATATCTGGGCTCAGCAGGACAAGGGTTAAAAAGGCAATCACATAATTTTGTCAGCAAAAATGCCGCTGTATTAGGTATTTTACCTGCCACAATGGTTAACACCTTCCCATTCTGAGAGGTGAAAGAACACATTAGCCGTGAATTAATGGGCGCATTTGTTTCCAGCCCGATATTTACCAGAACTGTTGATATATTTTCTAACATTCCTGTGTTTTTGTGATGTCATGGTATTGTCTGGATTTGCTTTTTTGGGCGGTAATTGCCAGTCACACCAAGATATAAATAAGATGAAAATAACAGGGATTCAAAACAATTTCAGTTTACTTACGTTTTCTTGAAACACTTGAATAGAATAGTTTGAGTCATGCAAGTTTTAACCAATTGTATGCTAGTGGACTCTTGTATTGCAATATGTTGGACAAGTCCATTTTTCATATAAGGGATGTCAGGCATATATTTTCGTTTTTGTTCTATTTTTGACAGAAAATTCTGTTAGCAAATAGTGTAGGCCCTGATCAGACGCTGCATTCTGCGGCGTCTGATCTGGGCCTGCACTGTTTGCCAGGGTGCTCCTTTAGGGGTTTCCCGCATGGAATGGGTTAATAGAATAGTTTGAGTCATGCAAGTTTTAATCAGTGTTTATGCCCTTACAAACTTTTGTCTGGGGCATGTAGTGTTGCCCTGTTCTGTCCTTTTATTCTTCCTTCTGTAGTACTCCGTCATTATCCCTTGTCTGAGAGGATATCTTCTGAACTATACAACCTTTAATACCAAACTTGGAAGGGCCTCTGTGGCCTTGGGGGTTAGAGTGTTCGGGTCATGTGTGTGATGGCAAGTTTGGCAACAGAAGGTCAGGTGGTTTTTCTCTGGGTATGCTTTTCCCCCGCATCTGATTAATGATTGGCTAGGAATAAGTGATAAAAATCTTGAAACCACACCCCCTCTCCCACTCCCCACACCCTAAAAAACTAAAAAAAAAACACTAAAAAAAATTAAAAAAACAAACAAACAAACAAACAAACTTGGTATTCGAATACATCTTGGTGAAGCATCTCATCAACATTTGGTACCAACATGAATGACATTGACCTTGACCTCTTACCTGAGGTGTATATAATATTATGTACACTTGTCAGGTGCACATATCTCCTTAATTATGCAACCTTTTGGATGCCATAGCCTATTAGGGCTTGAAGAAATAGATTGGGCTGCATGGTGCTTACACCCAAAGCTGAAGCTAACAAACTTGAGCTGTTTTTCCAGTACCCAATTTAAGTTTGGTTGGTTTCAGCCCAATCTCAAGCCCTGATGAGTGGGATGCATTTTTTTTTGCAAACAGTGAAGGCCCTGATCATACCCCACATTTTGTGACATCTGATCTTGGCCTGCACTATTTACCAGTAAAATTCCTATATTAAGACCACCTTTGGGACTGTTCAAAAGTGGTCTTTAAGACCACTTTTGAACAGTCCCAAAGGTGGTCTCTGATCAGAGGACACAGTATGCAGATCACACAAAGAAAGAATAACTGCAACTTACTAAAGAAGCTTTTTAAAGCAGAATAAGTTTTAATTTAAGGTGGTCTTATTAGGGGAATTTCATTGTATATGCTTTTGGGTTGCCTTTCCAAAGTGTGTTAGTAACATGGACACCTGTACATCTGCACAGTCCGACCTGAGCCACATCGCTGCTCACTTGAAGCTTGAGTATAACCCCCAACTGGCTTCAGTAGCTCAGTCAGATTCACATGCGCCTAGTTTGTTTGATTTGAAGTTTAACGTCCACGTCAACACTGTAAAGGTCATTTTGGAGACGTTGCTTCCAATTTTGTGGGACTTCTACCCGACATTGAGATGAAATGACATCTCAAGCCCTGTCGCCCAATGAAACCAATAGGGTTTATTAGCATGGACTATCCACCTCGCACCGCGGCTCCTGGACAGGCTTAGATCCTCTAAGCTGTTTATCAGTACTAGTGTGCGGGCCAGATTCAGCTCTGCGTGGAAGCATCATGCAGCCCATATATTTCTTCAAGCCCCTTATATCAGAGTATGACCCTGGCCGGTGGTATAGGTGACCGTCTGGTCGCTTTCTCTAGTTTTTGTTATGGTTTGTCTTTAGGTGTTTGTGTCGCTTATATTATTTTATTTTGGACAGCCTATTGTCCATTTTGTTGGAAAGTAACTGTTCTTTTGGCTTTCCGCTTTTGATGTTTCCATCAGGGTCTGTTGTTTCATGTTTGTGTCTCTTTCCCTTTGGTGTCTCTGATGGGAGCTGTGGGTTAATTGTATCGATTCCTGATCATTGCTTCCACATCTATTTTGTGAAACAAATTTGTCAAAAGTTTAGGAGAATTACAGAAATTCTTTAATGTGTCTGAATTTTTAGGATTTTATATGTAATGATCCTAAGTATTGGGACAGATAAATCTAAGCAAACAGTGCAGGCACAGATCAGATAATTCTTTCAGCAGCACTTTGACATCACAGTGATCTGAATAGCAGGATATACGCTATAAATATTGTCCCCACCCATCGAGGCTTGGTGAAATAGATTGCGCTGCATGATGCTTCCACACAGAGCTGAGACCGGGCGGCTCCTAAGTACTGGAAAACTGCATAGGTCTAAGCTTGCCCAGCTAGTGGTGCCAGTTGGACCGTCCGTGTGCATAAACCTTACTGGTTTCATTGGGCGGCAGGGATTGAGATGTCATTTCATCTCAATGTCTGGTAAAAGTCTTACAAAATTGGAAGCAACTGTCGCAGGTGGAGTTTGGGATAAAGGAGTAACTCAGTCTGACTAGTTGGTTTTATTTATAAAATAGGAGAAAAAGGGTGTCCTGCAACAAATACAAATAATTGTCATAGCTACTATAATATACTAATAAATATATATGACTAATTGATATTACATATATTCAATATAGCATGACAATACAAACTGTCATAACTATCCCTGAATAAATATAATAAATATAGAGAAGACTTTGTCGGTATGAATCGACAAATGTCAGACGACGACAACAATTCTTCGGACAGCCGGTGCATGATAATATATGAAAGTATTCCAACCTCATGCACAAATCATATTAACATAAATAACTAAATACAGAAATTCTAAAATACAGAGAGGCAGATTAGACGTCACTGAGATAACAAAGATACAGATCAGACGGCTCAGCTTCACCGACCGAGCTGTATATTTGCCTCTCACAATTTATATATAAATTTACCTTGGTCAAGAAGCCGTATGATATAGTGGTTTGCATATTATGTGCTTAATCATCGAGGTCCTTGAATTGATCCCTGGCTCCTTCAGACATCAGACAAACCGCCAGACCAAGGCCTCATCTCTGCATGACCATACTAGTTGCTGGGACACATAATTAAAACTTCACACACATTGGTCTTATTAAAACTACATAATCTTGGGACCAGCACATAAAATATTGCAGCACAGGGCAAATATTAATGTTTCACTCCAGGTTTTACCGAAATCCCTTATATAATAACTATTTTCTGTATCGGGATGTGGGACACAGACAGACATAATGAACAATGACTGGGACAACTCTTGTTCCCCTAAATAACCAATGCAACTACATAAAACTATTCATGTACATACGTAAACTCACAAACTGAATGGCAAACATTGCAGACCCCGATCAGATGGCATCATCAGAATTCATCTGATCTGGTTCCACACTGTTTACAAAGGCAGAGATGTACATGAATAGCAGGACAAGGGATAAACTAAACCATGTTCTTCTATGGACAACTTGAAAGCATTTTGCTTATCAGCAATTTACAAGTACAATGTAAATATTGGCCCATTCAGAATAAATACACAATTTCTGGTAAAATAATACTATTGTGGAAAAGGGCAAGCATTGGGGAATTACCTGGACTCATCTTAAAATAATAATACTACTAGATCTATATCTATTTCTGAAATCATTGAAGACTTCAATTCAGTTGAAAATCAGCTGTACAAAATGGCTGTTCCAGAAATCATACAAAAAGATTTCCCACGTGCAATAATTGTTATTGTGCATATTAAAAGTGACCAATCACACATACTGTTACTCACACATACGTTAAAAGTCAATGGGGAAAATACCTTTGGCTATAATAAAAAAAATTCCATTGGTTGACCTCAAATGTCAAAAATAAACAATAATGAAGGCACTTTCGTTTTGCCACCGGAATATAAGCCGAAGTGACGAGGTGCAACAAACTACCGAAAAAGGGACAACCAAGACAATTCACCTTTACGAGTATATTACGAAAAGTAACAACTGTGACATTCTCCCCTGCTTAGAATAAAATGTCTCCTGACATTTTCAATATCAACAAAGTATGGAAATCATGACGCTGGATGTGATATGAAAAAAAAAATCAAAAACTATACAATACCTGAAGTGTACACATTATAAGAATACCAATCAGTTAAATGATTCTGAAGAATCAATATCAGCAAAAATTGCTCCACACAGTATTCTACTTTTTACACTTTATATGAATACAATTATGTATCTCATGATTTCCAACGTTTAAAGAAAACACTTCATAACTGAACTATTCCTGAACAGTTCATGAAACATAGTAAATCAACATGAACATCCAGCAGGTTGTGAGTTATAACACAGCTACTATCCCCATTTAAACAGACTTTTACATATAAAATACAATGTATCTTATGATTGCTATAGAGCTTACCACAACAACCACAGAAACATACACAGACAAGGATTTGCAAATACACAATTTTAATATATAATGTATCTTAAGACTGTAATGGATCTAACCACAACAATCAAAGAGACATTCAGACACTTAATTGCAAATACACATAAATTCACTGACTGACATTCTCCCCTGGATGGGAAAATGTATATAAAACACTTATTTGCAAATACAAATAATTTCACTGACTGTGACATTCTCCCCTGAGTGGGAAAATGTAATTAAAACACAAATAAAATACATATTTAAACAAAGTACTCCTGTACATCTGGGTTTTCAATCAGTATCTGGCTGCTGACCCATTCGCCATAGCGGTTAGGAGCTTTTCTTACTCTGGTCGACCTTCTCGGGGATGGAGGCATTGCTACTGGTAATTCAGATGCTTCTGGTGGATGTGACTGATCTGAGTCAGTCCCTATTGAATAAGGGTATGTAGTGTCATCCACGAGAAGTGCATCTGGAGTACCAACAGTTGTCTGCACTGAATCAAGATCAGATAAGGAACCTGATAATTGAATATTAGGACCATGATCTGAAACAGAAGGAACTCTACTCCTTTGCTGAGACCTTCCACGCCTAGGTTGCAGGACGGGGTAAATAAAAGGTGTATTTGTGTCAGAATCAGAATGACTTGATTCTGAATCACCTGAAAATGTATCCCGCTGATTGGTGGCAACCCTTCTAGATCGTAGAGGCCTTGCTTGAGAATCTGAATTATCAGATTTTGCCGGAATAACACTAAACGGTAGTAGCATATTCCGGTGTAGAGTTTTGACCACATGGTCATCAGATTCCTTTTGGACCTTGTAGACAGGGACATTTTTATTTGGGATTTTAACAACTACATATGGTGTTTTCTCCCATCTGTCCGCTATCTTATGCCTTCCCCGAAAGCCAACTTGCCTTACTAAGACTCTGTCGCCTACATCTAAAGTTGCTTCTCTGACTTTGAGATCATAGTGTCTCTTATTCTTGTCAGCACTTTTACGAGCTTCATTTGAAGCAACTTTATATGCAAACTTAAGACGTTTCTTCAGTTTTGTTGCAAACTTAAGACGTTTCTTCAGTTTTGTTGCATAATGCTCCTTAGAACGGACTTTATGCTACTCCGGGGACTTCAGACCTATTCTGACGCCATTCTGATTTAATTTCCAAATTCAATATTGGACTTAAATCTCTTCTGCAACAAGGTCTATCGGAACCCGAATTTTATGGTGACTTAGTATATAAATTCAGAAAAATATATAACCGCAATGACTTCAGCACCCAATTTCGTAAAATCATTCTTCGATATAAAAAGATTGGGTACAACATGGATATTATACGACAGACTGCATGCATGGTAGTTAACCCAATCACGGTTGGCAACTTTGCTTCCCTCTTTGATTGCACGCCGGTGGGTCAGGCCTCAGATTCTATGACGGCTCCAACGTAAAGGCTTATTGAGAATTAGAGAGATCTAATTCAAGGTAATGTTGGTTGGTGCCTGATGCTCTGTCTCTGGTTGGGCCCATCGGAGTCTAACTGTTGGTTTTCTTTTGCTCCAGCATTTCAGTGGTTTCTTGCTGTCGAGTCCTCACCGTTGTCTCACCTCTGTGGTTCTTTGATTTTTGTGTTCACGGAGATGTTGCACTGATGAGTTAGGAGGCCTTCATGCGGACTGAACAAATTATTTGTCTAAATCGCGACGGAAGTAAGGGCGAGGATTGTGGCCACGTAAAATCGATTTAAGCCCCCCAGTGGAAATCTTCCACTGACCGTTCCAAGGCGGATCTTCTGTGGCGATTTATTTATGTTGTTGTTTGTTACTTAGTGTGTGTATCACTTGTGTCTTTTAATTTTGGATGGCCATATGGCCATTTTGTGGGAAAGTAACTGTCCTTATGGCCTTCTTTTGTTTAGGTTTCCATTATGGTCTGGTCGCTTAATGTTTGTATTTCTTTCCCTTTGGTGTCTTTTATGGGTGGAGTAAGTTAATTGTATCAATTCCTGATCTTTGTTTTACTTCTACTTTACTAAATAGGCGTCAATAGCAAGTCTGGGGTGTCTTCCAAACATATGGAAGAAAGGACTATAACCAGTACTGTCATGGCGAGTAGCATTGTACGAGTGTACCAATGGAGCTACATATGATTTCCAGTCATCCTTCTGATGGCTCTCTAAGGTACCCAACATATTTCATAAGGTCTGATTGAACCTTTCCACCATACCATTCCCCATAGGGTGGTATGGTGTAGTTCTAGATTTTTCAATACTAGCCAGGCTGCAAAGTTCACTAATGACATTGCTTTCAAAATTTCTTCCCTGATCGCTATGTAAACGAGCAGGGAAGCCATAATGAACAATGAAATTGTCGAAGAGAACTTTTGCAGTGGTTTTGGCTTCTTGATTTCTAGTTGGAAATGCCTGGGCGTACCTTGTAAAATGGTCTGTAATGACCAGGATGTTTTCAAAGCCGCCCTTAGACCTTTCCAACGTAAGGAAATCAATACATAATAATTCCATGGGCTGTGTACTGACTATATTGCATAGTTCAGCACCAGGAGCTGGAATACTCTTTCTTCTTATGCATTTTTCACAATTCTGTACCTTGTTTACCACATCTGCTTCTAAACCAGGACAATAAAAACGTGAACGAACCAATGACAGAGTGCGATCACGGCCCTGATGACCGACATCATCATGTAAATGTTGTAACACAATGCTATGAAAGCGAACAGGTAATACAAGTTGTTTTGTGTCAACACCATTCAGTACAGTAAACCTGTACAAAATGTTGTCACACAAAGATAACTTGTTCCATTCTCGAAAGTATTTCGAAACCTCTGAACTTTCAGACTTTCGATCAATATCTTGTGGTTTATAACCACCTTTGATCAAATACATGACTCTGCCAATGGTTGGATCGGAAGCTTGTTCCTTTGCCCAGTCAACAGTACTAATATCAGTAGAATCTACTGAATGATCTAAATGAGGATCAACAGAATCCAGAATAGTTGCATGACTAGTAACAACTAAATTTTCGGCCAAAGGACAACTGTCACGTGATACAGTAAGGGCATCACAAATTGCCGAAATAACATCTGGAAATAATTCCTCTGTATCCTGAGGTCTTCTAGAGAGTCCATCTGCATCTCCATTGGATTTACCACTTCGGTAAACTAATTTAAAATTGAAACTACCAAGAGATGCTAGCCACCTATGACTTGTTGCATCTAATTTGGCTGTAGACAAAACATAAGTTAAGGGATTGTTGTCTGTATAGACAGTGAACTGATTTCCATAGAGATAGTCATGGAATTTGTCAGTCACTGCCCATTTCAGACAAAGAAATTCCAACTTATGTGCAGGATAGTGCTTTTCACTATTCCTAAGGCCTCTACTAGCGTACGCAATAACGCGTTCCAGACCGTCTTGTTCTTGATAAAGAACAGCACCAAGCCCTTCAGTACTGGCGTCAGTATGCAGAATAAAGGGTTTTGAAAAATCTGCATATGCTAAAATAGGAGGAGAGGACAGTTTTTCTTTAAGGGAATTAAAAGCAAGCTCTTGAGCATCACCCCACTGCCAAGTAACAGACTCCTTCTTCTTCTGTCTGGGAACTTTATGGGTACAATGGCCCACAAGTAAATCATTTAAGGGTTTAACGATTTTGGCATAATCCCTTATTAACCTCCTATAGTAGCCCGTGAAGCCTAAAAATGACCGTAATTCTTTTACGTTACTTGGTGCGGGCCAAGAAGCTAATGCCTCTATTTTGTCTGGGTCAGTTTTTACTCCCTCTTCACTTACCACATGTCCCAGATATTTAACATTCGTCTTAAAGAATGCGCACTTTGAGGGCTTTTGAGGGTTTCCTCTGGCTTTCTTTGCCGGATCATTACAGGGTCACTGATGAGGCTTTATTAGCCGAAACTACGTAGTATGACCCATCTTCTTTCTTATGAATGTTTTCATTGCTCTTAAAGGAACTCACTTTTGATTTTTATTTGCCTTCACTGCAGCTGGTGTTGTGCCGTGTGGCGGCCGTAAAACGTCTCCCCGTACATCAACCATAGTGCAGTTTATATTTTACTTTTGGTCCTTTGAGATCAGCGTGAATATTCTGAGAAATCAGAAATAAATTATTGGTTTAGACTCATATTCTAGACAGGTTTTTAATTATTTGAACCCCATTTTGATTTATATCAGTCTCTGAATCGACTGCCTATTCGAAATTCGCAAAATTGTAGTATGTTTCCTCTGGCTTTCTTTGCCGGATCATTACAGGGTCACTGATGAGGCTTTATTAGCCGAAACTACGTAGTATGACCCATCTTCTTTCTTATGAATGTTTTCATTGCTCTTAAAGGAACTCACTTTTGATTTTTATTTAACTTAAGACCATGTTGCCTTAATCTGCTAAAAACAGCTTCCAATCTGTCTAGATGATCCTCAAAATTTTCAGAGAAAATCAAGATATCATCTAAAAAGATTAGACATTCCTTCAAATTGAGTTCCCCCATAGTGCGCTCCATAAGACGTTGAAATGTTGCCGGTGCGTTAGTTAACCCGAATGCCATGCGATTACATTCGTAAAATCCCAGGTTTCCTACGCTGAAGGCTGTTTTATGTTTGTCTTCTTCTTCATGGTGGGCGCCATGTGTCGCAGGTGGAGTTTGGGATAAAGGAGTAACTCAGTCGGACTAGTTGGTTTTATTTATAAAATAGGAGAAAAAGGGTGTCCTGCAACAAATACAAATAATTGTCATAGCTACTATAGTATACTAATAAATATATATGACTAATTGATATTACATATATTCAATATAGCATGACAATACAAACTGTCATAACTATCCCTGAATAAATATAATAAATATAGAGAAGATGCTCTGTCTCTGGTCGGGCTCATCGGAGTCTAACTGTTGGTTTTCTTTTGCTCCAGCATTTCAGTGGTTTCTTGCTGTCGAGTCCTCACCGTTGTCTCACCTCTGTGGTTCTTTGATTTCTGTGTTCACGGAGATGTTGCACTGATGAGTTAGGAGGCCTTCATGCGGACTGAACAAATTATTTGTCTAAATCGCGACGGAAGTAAGGGTGAGGATTGTGGCCACGTAAAATCGATTTAAGCCCCCAAGTGGAAATCTTCCACTGACCGTTCCAAGGCGGCTCTTCTGTGGCGATTTATTTATGTTGTTGTTTGTTACTTACTGTGTGTATCACTTGTGTCTTTTAATTTTGGATGGCCATATGGCCATTTTGTGGGAAAGTAACTGTCCATATGGCCTTCCTTTGTTTAGGTTTCCATTATGGTCTGGTCGCTTAATGCTTGTATTTCTTTCCCTTTGGTGTCTTTTATGGATGGAGTAAGTTAATTGTATCAATTCCTGATCTTTGTTTTACTTCTACTTTGTCGGTATGAATCGACAAATGTCAGACGACGACAACAATTCTTTGGACAGCCGGTGCATGATAATATATGAAAGTATTCCAACCTCATGCACAAATCATATTAACATAAATAACTAAATACAGAAATTCTAAAATACAGAGAGGCAGATTAGACGTCACTGAGATAACAAAGATACAGATCAGACGGCTCAGCTTCACCGACCGAGCTGTATATTTGCCTCTCACAATTTATATATAAATTTACCTTGGTCAAGAAGCCGTATGATATAGTGGTTTGCATATTATGCGCTTAATCATCGAGGTCCTTGAATTGATCCCTGGCTCCTTCAGACATCAGACAAACCGCCAGACCAAGGCCTCATCTCTGCATGACCATACTAGTTGCTGGGACACATAATTAAAACTTCACACACATTGGTCTTATTAAAACTACATAATCTTGGGACCAGCACATAAAATATTGCAGCACAGGGCAAATATTAATGTTTCACTCCAGGTTTTACCGAAATCCCTTATATAATAACTATTTTCTGTATCGGGATGTGGGACACAGACAGACATAATGAACAATGGCTGGGACAACTCTTGTTCCCCTAAATAACCAATGCAACTACATAAAACTATTCATGTACATACGTAAACTCACAAACTGAATGGCAAACATTGCAGACCCCGATCAGATGGCATCATCAGAATTCATCTGATCTGGTTCCACACTGTTTACAAAGGCAGAGATGTACATGAATAGCAGGACAAGGGATAAACTAAACCATGTTCTTCTATGGACAACTTGAAAGCATTTTGCTTATCAGCAATTTACATGTACAATGTAAATATTGGCCCATTCAGAATAAATACACAATTTCTGGTAAAATAATACTATTGTGGAAAAGGGCAAGCATTGGGGAATTACCTGGACTCATCTTAAAATAATAATACTACTAGATCTATATCTATTTCTGAAATCATTGAAGACTTCAATTCAGTTGAAAATCAGCTGTACAAAATGGCTGTTCCAGAAATCATACAAAAAGATTTCCCGCGTGCAATAATTGTTATTGTGCATATTAAAAGTGACCAATCACACATACTGTTACTCACACATACGTTAAAAGTCAATGGGGAAAATACCTTTGGCTATAATAAAAAATAATTCCATTGGTTGACCTCAAATGTCAAAAATAAACAATAATGAAGGCACTTTCGTTTTGCCACCGGAATATAAGCCGAAGTGACGAGGTGCAACAAACTACCGAAAAAGGGACAACCAAGACAATTCACCTTTACGAGTATATTACGAAAAGTAACAACTGTGACACAACGTCTACAAAATGACCTAAATAGTGTTGATGGGGATGTTAAACCTCAAACCAAACCATCACTTTAAACAGCTGTCACCTTGATTTCCTACAAATCAGAGGTAGTCACATGGCAGTCAGCATTGAGAAGCTTCTGTGCTTTGTAACATTGGGTCGATTGACAAAAAAGCTACCCAAAAGTTGGTATGTGCTTATTAAAGCATGTTGATTAATTACAGCATATACGGTTTTGTTTGTTTGATTTGTGGTGTAACATCCTGGGGCCAGTTGTTCAAAACTAACGACATCGTTAGCTAACGTATTGTTAAAACTTTGATCATTTATTATGGCAAATATGCTAATATTTTTGCTTCAAAAAATGTGAGCAGCTTTTGCAGATGCAGATGCAAAAGCTGCTCACATTTTTTCAGCAAAAATACCAAAATTTTACATATTAATACCAAAAATACCGAAATTTTACATATTAAACTTGCTAGAACAGTTAACAATATGACCACTAACAAGCTCCTTAAGCTAACGATGCTTTGAACAACTGGGCCCTGGTCAACACTATTTAGCTCATTTTGGAGATGTGGCTTCCAAATTTGTGGGACTTTTACCTGACACTGAGATGAAATGACATCTCAGTCCCTTTCTCCATGAAACCAATAGGGTTTATATGCATGGATGGGCCGACTCGCACCACTTTGCCTGGGCAGGCTTAAACCTTCTAAGCGGTTTACCAGTACTCATAGGAGGTTGGTTTCAGCTCTGCATTGAAGCATCATGCAGCCAAATCTATTTATCCAAGCCGCGATGGGTGGGGGCATCACGGCATATTTGGTGCATTATTTCATTGTGTACCTCGTAGTACCCACTTATTACAATATTATAGTAAATGGTTGTTAATTTGCCTACTAATGATAGGGATGTGCCAGTCACTTACCAACAATACTTGGAACCTTACGTCTGCTAATCACGACAAGCAGACGACATTTTGAAAAGTCAATTTTTAAGCTCACCTGAGCACGAAGTGCTCAAGGTGAGCTTTTGGGATCAGTCTTTGTCCGTCGTCTGTGCGTGCGTCCATCCGTCCGTCGTCAACTTTTGCTTTAAACAACTTCTCCTCCAAAACTGCTGGACAGATTTTGATCTAATTTCACAGGAATGCTCCTTGGGTGATCCTCTACCAAAATTGCTCAAACTGTTCCGCTCGGGTGAACAAGATGGCCGTCAGAGCTAAAAATAGAAAATTCTTTAAACGACTTTGCTGGCTTAACAAGTGGATGGATTTTGAAATTGTTTCACAGGAATGTTCCTTTGATGACCCTCTACCAAAATTGCTCAAACCGTTCAGCTCTGGTGAACAAAATGGCCGACAGAGCTAAAAATAGAAAAACCTTTAAACAATTTCTTCTCCTTAACCAGTGGATGGATTTTGAAATTATTGCACAGGAAGGTTTCTTGGGTGCCCCTCTACTAAAATTGCTCAAACCATTCCGCTCGGTTGAACAAAATGGCCACCAGAGCTAAAAATAGAAAAAGCTTTAAACGAGTTCTTCTCCTTAACCAGTGGATGGATTTCGCAATTACTTGACAGGAATGTTCCTTGGGTGACACTCTACCAAAATTGCTCAAACCGTTCCGCTCGGGTGAACAAAATGGCCGCCAGAGCTAAAAATAGAAAAAGCTTTAAACGACTTTTTCTCCTTAACTAGTGGATGGATTTTGAAATTACTTCACAGGAATGTTCCTTCGGTGACCCTCTACCAAAATTACCCAAACCGTTCTGCTCGGGTGAACAAAATGGCGGCCAGAGCTAAAAATAGAAAAAGCTTTAAATGACTTCTCCTTAACAAGTGGATGGATTTTGAAATTATTTCACAGGAATGTTCCTTTGGTGACTCTCTACCACAATTGCTCAAACCGTTCCGCTCGGTTGAATAAAATGGCCACCAGAGCTAAAAATAGAAAAAAACTTTTAAACGACTTCTTCTCCTTAACCCGTGGATGGATTTTGAAATAACTTCACAGGAATGTTCCTTGGGCGACCCTCTACAAAGAGGGCTCAAACCATTCTGCTCTGGTGAACAAGATGGTTGCCAGAGCTAAAAATAGAGAAACCTTTAAACAACTTCTTCTCCTTAACCAGTGGATGGATTTTGAAATTACTTGACAGGAATGTTCCTTGGGTGACCCTCCACAGGCTTTCAAGTAGTCCTACTTTTTCCTACTTTTTCCTACTTTTCCTACTTTTTTGTTCTCTTCCTACTTTGTTCCTACTTTTTCCAGAAAAACTCCTACTTCTCCTACTTTTTTGATTTGATCAAAAACTAAGATCCCAAATAAAGCAATTAAAAGTATAACATATATCTCAGCCTAAATGTAGAATGCATCTTGTTACATGATATATGGACTGATGGGCCTCAACATTCAGCTGTTGACCCCTTATGAATGCTAGAACTTAAGTAGAAGCTGTTCACTGGTCATCACTACTGAGTATAATGCAAAGTTTGCTTCAATGTTGGCTCACAATGGATAAAACAACAGGTGTCAGCTACTAGGTATGGTTGTAGAGCTCTGTAGAACTGTTTGTTTTTACAGGAATAAGTAATTATTTAACGGATATGATAAACTTATTTGGGTTCTGGTATCCATATGTATGTACTTGTTCACAATACAACTGAAATATTTTAAGGTTCTTTCTGTATTAGATTGACTTTCTACAAACATTTCAGATTGTATTTTAATCATTCTTTGCAATCAAAAACAGTGCAGTCACAGTTCAATACAAGTTGCAATAACCACACTCATTATTTTCAAAGTATAAATTCAAAGACTGGCTACTGTTTGTTTTTAACTGTACTACTAATTGAAATATGTTGATGTACAGCAGAACTGCAATGACCATCTACAGTTTTGTTTTGTTGAACATGACAAGAATTTTTGCAGAAGTGTAGGGATGTTTTAACTTAGTGTCCAACTGGAGCTCTGTCTTGTTGAGAATGGTAGAAAATTCGCAACAGCAATGCTTTCGTGCCCTAACTGCTGTGACAAACTGTTCTTTCTTGTTGAGCATTACAGAAATTCATTCCAGCAGTCCAGTGTTGCCTTAACTGCAGTAACCAGCTTGAGCTTTGTCTTGTTTAGCATAACAAAAATTCATTGCAGCAATGCTTTGATGTCTCAACTGCATTGCCCAGCTAGAGCTCTGTCTTGTTAAGCATGGCAGGAGTTCATAGCAGCAGTGCTTTGATTTCTTAACTTCAGTGATCAGCTAGAGCTATGTTTTGTTAAGCATGCCAGGAATTCATTGCAGCAATTTTTTTCAGGCCTTAACTGACCAGCAATTCTTTGATACCATATCTTTGGCACCTTACTAGAGTCATGTCTTGTTTAGCATGACAGGAGTTCATTGCAGCAATGCTTTGACACCTTAACTGCAGTGGCCAACTAGATCTGTGTTTAGCACAAGAGGAATGCTATGATGCCTTAACTGCTGTGACAAACTAAGAGTTCTGTCTTGTTTAGCTTGATAGAAATTCATTGTAGCAGCTGTACTGTGATGACTTAAGTTGCTAACTGTGGTGACCATCTAGAGCTGAGTCTTGTTGAGCATGACAGAAATATATTGCAGCAGTGGTTTGATGACTGAACTGTAGTGACCCACTGGAGCTCAGTCTTGTTGAGCAAGACAGAAATTCATTGCAGCAATGCTGTGATGCCTTGACTGCAGTGATCAACTAGAGTTCTGTCTTGAGCATGAAAGGGATACACTGCAGCTGTACTGTGGTGCCTTGACTTCAGTGACCCACTAGGGTTCTGTCTTGTTGAGCATGGCAGGAATTCATTGCAGCACTTCTGTGATGCCTTAACTGCAGTGACCAACTAGAGCCTTGACTTTTTGAGCATGACAGAAATTCATTGTAGCAGTGCTGCTTAAATTTGCCTTAAATGCAGTGACCAACTGGAATTATTGTCCTATTAAGTATGAAAGTAATTCATTGTTGCCATGCTTTAATGCCTTAACTGCAATGATCATTTAGCATTCTGTCTTGTTGATCATGAGATGAATTCAGTGTTGCAGCAGTGCTGTGTTGCACTGAAGTGACCTACTCGAGTTCTGTCTTGTTGAGCATGGCAGAAAATCTTTGAAGCAGTCCTATAATGCCAACATGATATTGCATGTTTGCAGCAACAAACTAGAGATCTGTCTTATGGAGGATGACAGAAATTCAAAGCAGCAGCAATGCAATGCCTTAACTGCAGTGATTGACCAACCTGAGATCTTTCTTGTCTAGCATGACAGAAATTCATTGCAGCAATATTTTAATGCATTGACTTTAGTGAGCAACTAAAATGCTGTCTTGTTTAGCATGACAGGAATTCATTGTAGCAGTGCTATGATGCCTTCACCTGGACATCTTGTAGCTGGTGCTTCTCACTAATGTAAATTTTCAAAATTCGTGAATTCATTTGAATTTATATTTTGCCATATGTCTGTATCTAGGTATATATATCTAGCAGTGACAAAATCTTGACAAAAGCATCAGAAGTTCAAGCTGCAGGCATGAGCAAATGTACTAGATGGGTTAGCCACTAATATTTTACAGGTGCCAGATAACTTGGATGTAAAAACATTAGACTCAAATGTACAAACAAAACTGCCCAAAATGAAAAACTGATAAAATATCAGACATATCGCGGTATGTTTGTGTCCATTAGCTCCTACTTTTTACATCAGGTTCCTACTTTTTTCCTACTTTTCTCCTACTTTTTGATATCTCAGGCTCCTACTTTTCTCCTACTTTTTCACAAGGAGTCACTTGAAAGCCTGCCTCCACCAAAATTGCTCAAACTATGCCGCTCTGGTGAACAAAACCTTTAAACAACTTCTTCTCCTTAACCAGTGGATTGATAATGAAATTATTTGACAGGAATGAGGTTTGAGGTTTTTAGCTGTGGTGGCCATCATGCTCAGTTAAGCAAAATATTTTTAGCAATTTTGTTAGAGGGTCACACATGGAACATTCCTATAAAATTGCTTCCTTTTAGAGACAGATGTCTTGAAAGTTTTGGCCCCCACCCACCTTGGCTGCAAGGTGCTTCTACAGGAGTATTGGTAAACCACTTTGAAAGGTTTTAGCCTGTCTACGCAAAGTGGTGCAAGTGGAACCATCAATACATTTAAACCCCATTGGTTTCATTGGGCAGCAGGGCTTGAGATGTCATTTCATCAAAAATGACTTCTACTTCTCAAAATGACTTCTACTCCTAAACAGCCAGACTGATTTTGAATTCATTTCACAGCAATGGTCTTTGGGTCCAACCAAAATTGCTCAAACCCTCCACTCCACCATATATTACCCACAATTCCGTTTGTACAATAGGATCAGGTGAGCGATCCAGGGCCATCATGGCCCTCTTGTGTTGTCTGCTTAGCAGACGATTCACATGTTATGACAAACCTTATTTATTAAGAAAAATATTTTAAAAAATCCAATTGTCGTCTGCTTCAGGAATTTATATACTGTATACTATAGCAGGCCTATGAAACCAAAAGGCTTATATCCATCGGACGGTCTGATCAACAACACTTCGCCGGGTAGGTTTAGTTCTTCTAAGCGATCTACCAGTATAGGTCATGTGTGGTCACTTTTAGCTCTGCGTGGAAGCACCATGTAGCCCAGTCTGTTTCGCCAAACCAAGCCCTGATGGGCTAGAAACAAATTTTGTAGTCATCTGTTAGAATCGCCTGGCCATGGCATGTCTAACAAATATCCATATTATCATGCTGTAGACATTTGTTCGAATCGCATCACCAAAGCGATACCAACAAATATCTATAACATTTGTTTCATGTAGAATTAGATTACAAGAATGTTTCATGCATGGCTATACTGATTCGTCACAGGGGTTTCCAACCCAAGAGATGATTCTAACAAATGTCTATACATCACCAAGGCGATTCTAACAAATATCTATAACATTTGTTTCTTGTAGAATTAGATTACAAGAATGTTTCATGGGGAAGGTATAATTTGAGGACTTTTACTGGAGGACCAGAGGACTGAGGACCAAGTCCTCTAGAGGACCAGGGGTATAATTTGAGGACCAAATACAGGAGGACCAGTGCTTTAATCAGACATATAATGGCTATGATAATTGAAGATAATTACTGTTTATTGAAAATGACACCTACTGGTATGGTATATCACCTCCTGGGCAAATATAGAGAAAAAAATAAAAATAAAATAAAATGAAAAACATGTTATTATGCTCAAGAAATTTTTCACCACAGAATTTTATGAAATATATTTTTGGCATCTTGTTAGTCTGATAAATATGTTTAGTTGAAATTAGAATTTCTCTGCTTTCTATATACTTGTTTTTTTTGTTTTTTTTTTAATTCACAAACAGCATGATGAACAGTGGAGAGCCTGATCAGACGACTTCTTGATACTTTTTTAATTATGTTCACTTGAAATAGAATTTCTCTACAGTAAGTATTTCTATATACTTAATATAAGCTATCTGTTAAATTCACAAACTGCATGATGAACAGTGAATATCCTGATCAGATGGCATCTTGTTACTCTTTTAAAAATGTTCACTTAAAATAAGAATTTCTCTACTTTCAATATACATGTACTTAACCCATTTAGTACCAGAAACCCGAAAATGGGTACCCTGGCAAACAGTGCCGGCCCAGATCAGATGCCGCAGAATGTGTCGTCTGATCAGGGCCTCCACTGTTTGCTAAAAGTTCAGTCATTTTCCAAATAAATTTTGTTGAAAACACAACCTGACACCCCTAAATTTTGAAGTGGACTCCTGGTATATATAAGGAGGAAGATTCCATTTGGTACTAAAAGGGTTAATATAAGCTATCTGTTAAATTCACAAACTGTATGATGAACATTGAAGATCCTGATCAGATGGCATCTTGTTATTTTTAGCTCACCTGGGCCGAAGGCTCCAGGGGAGCTTAAAGTATAGTGGGTCCTCCGTCGTCCGTCGTCCGTCCGTCCGTCCGTCCGTCGTCCGTCCACACTTTTGAGCAGCTATATCTCTGTATCCTGCAGGCTGATCTCAATCATTTCTCACCTGTAGTATGCCTCTGGTGGGGCATTGATGACATAAACTTTTTTTTGAAATCGCTCTAAAACTTTGGTTCCTATGGCAACCACAAGGTCCCATAGACTTACTATGGGAAAATGCTTGTCATCACCGTAGCGCCTTCAGTTTTGATCGGATCTTTCTGAAACTTATATGTAAGGTGACTGGGGATAAAAACTCGGATGAGTTCGAAAACCGGCCAAGTCGGCCCATTTATCATAGAGTTACGTCCCTTTGATTGCTGAAAATGCCCATTTTCGACCTTGTCATCACCGTAGCCCCTTCAGTTTTGATCGGATCTTTCTGAAACTTATATGTTATGTGGCTGGGGATAAAACCTCGGATGAGTTCGAAAACCGGCCTAATCCGCTGGTTTATCATAGAGTTACGTCCCTTTGATTGCTGAAAATGCCGATTTTTGACCTTGTCATCACCGTAGCCCCTTCAGTTTTGATCGGATCATTCTGAAACTTATATGTAAGGTGGCTGTGGATAAAATCTCGGATGAGTTCGAAAACCGACCAAGTCGGCCCTTTTATCGTAGAGTAACGTTCCTTTGATTGCTGAAAATGCTGATTTTTTACCTTGTCATCACTGTAGCCCTTTCAGTTTTGATTGAATCTTTCTGAAACTTATATGTAAAGTGGCTGGGGATAAAATATCGGATGAGTTCGAAAACCAGCCAAGTTGGTCCATTTATCACAGAGTAACGTCCCTTTGATTGCTGAAAATGCCGATTTTTGATCTTGTCATCACCGTAGCCCTTTGAGTTTTGATCGGATCTTTCTGAAACTTATATGCAAGGTGGCTGGGGATAAAGCCTCGGATGAGTTCGCATACCGGCAAAGGTGGCCTATTTATCATAGAGTTAGGTCCCTTTGATTGCTGAAAATGTTGATTTTTGACCTTGTCAACACTGTAGCCCCTTCAGTTTTGATAGGATCTTTCTGAAACTTATATATAAGGTGGCTGGGGATAAAACCTCAGATGTGTTCGAAAACCGGCCAAGTTGCCCCATTAACTATATGGTTATGTCCCTTTGATGGCTGAAAATGTCGATTTTTTACCTTGTCATCACCGTAGCCCCTTCAGTTTTGATCGAATCTTTCTGAAACCTATATGTAAGGTGACTGGAGATAAAACCTAGGATGAGTTTGAATACCGGCCAAGTTGGCCCATTTATTATATTACTATTTATTATTATATCATTGATTTACGTCCCTTTGATTGCTGAAAATGCCGATTTTTGACCTTGTCATCACCATAGCCCCTTCAGTTTTGATCGGATCTTTCTGAAACTTATATGTAAGGTGGATGGGGATAAAATCTTGGATGAGTTCGAAAACAGGCCAAGTCAGCCCATTTATCATAGAGTTCTGTCCCTTTGATGGCTGAAAATGTTGATTTTTGACCTTGTCATTACCGTAGCCCCTTCAGTTTTGATCGGATTTTTCTGAAACTTATATGTAAGGTGGCTGGGGATGAAACCTTGGATGAGTTCGAAAACTGGCCAAGTCGGCTCATTTATTTTAGAGTAACATCCCTTTGATTGCTAAAAATGCCAAATTTTGACCTTGTCATCACCGTAGCCCCTTCAGTTTTGATCTGATCTTTCTGAAACTTATACGTGAGGTGGCTGGGAATAAAATCTTGGATGAGTTTGAATACTGGCCAAGTCTGATCGGATCTTTCTGAAACTTACATGTAAGGTGGCTGGGAATAAAACCTCAGGTGAGTTCGAATACCGGCCAAGTCGGCACATTTATCATAGAGTGACGTGCCTTTGATTGCTGAAAATGCCTATTTTCGACATTGTTATCACTGCTGCCCCTTTAGTTTTGAACGGATCTTCATGAAACTTACAAACAAGGAAGTCAGGCAGAAAGCTTGGAGGAGTTTGAAAACTCTTGTTTTTGAACTTGTCATCACCATAGCCACTTCAGTTTAGATCGGATCTTCTTAGCAAGTCAGGAATAAAAGCTTGAATGAGTTTGAAAACCGGTGAGGTCAGCCTGTTTATCATAGAGTTGAATTCTACTTGATTTTCAGAAAATGCTTACCCTGTCATCACCATGTCCTCCCATAAAGCCTTCAGTAAAGGTTGGCACTTCCTTAAACTTTGAATCTGTTAGCTCAGGTGAGCGATACAGGACCAAGCTAGCTTGGTCCTCTTGTTTTAAAAATGTTCACTTAAAATTAGAATTTCCCTACTTTCAATATACATGTACTTAGTTTAGTTTAAACAATATTTATTCACTTCTTTTCAATTACAGATATATAACAAGAATGTAACATAAAGAAAGATCAACAGGATTTGAAAACAAGCTAAGTTGCGTATATTAATCATCTCCTGCAACAAATGGGCATATAATATACATGTAATTAATATAAGCTATCTATTAAATTCACAAACTGCATGATGGACAGTGAAGATCCTGATCGGATGGCTTATCTGGAGCTAAACTGTTTGCAAATGTAGGGATTGTCTTGTTCAGCGGGATAAGCGGGAAAAAAATAAATAAATTAAAGGAAAATATGTGATATTCTTCACATATAAATAACTGAAATATATATTAGGCATTGTGTTACTCTTTTTAAAAAAAGTACGTTCAGTTCTCACGGAAATTTCTCTACTAGGAAACAAAAACAAAAGTTATTTATTAATTTTATTTATTTATTTATTTTTTTTTTTTTGTAGGACAATTTGGCCAAATTATCTTTTCCTAGTGGTTTTATCTATTCCTATTCTATCAGTCATTTTATTATGTCTCCCCCGAAAAAATTTTTTTCGGAGAGACATATTGTTTTTCCCCCGGGCGTCTGTCTGTCTGTCCGTCTGTCCGTCTGTCTGTCTGTCCGTCTGTCTGTCACACATTCGTGTCCGCTCTATAACTTGAAAACCGTTAGAGCTATCGTCACGAAACTTAGTATAAATATAAATCTGCATTAGACGACGTGCAGTGCGCAAGAACTATAACCCTCGCATTTATACTTTTTGAATTATCTCCCTTGGAAGTTTGTTGGTATGTATATATGTATGGGCAAATCGTGTCCGGTCAATAACTTTCTTATTTTCAGATGGATTTTAAAATTACTTGGCAGAAATATTAACAACCATAAGACGATGTGTGGTGCGCATGAATCAGGTCGGTACCTCAAAGGTCAAGGTCATACTTAGAGGTCAAAGGTCAAAAAAGGGGCCTTTTTTTCGTATTTGGTCAATAACTTTCTTATTTTGAGATGAATTTTAAAATTACTTGGCAGAAATATTAACCACCATGAGACGATGTGTGGTGTGCATCAGGCAGGTCAGTACCTCGAAGGTCAAGGTCATACTTAAAGGTCAAAGGTCAAAAAAGGGGCCTTTTTTTCGTGTTTTGTCAATAAATTTCTTATTTTGAGATGGATTTTAAAATTACTTGGCAGAAATATTAACAACCATGAGACGATGTGTGGTGTGCATCAGGCAGGTCAGTACCTTGAAGGTCAAGGTCATACTTAGAGGTCAAAGGTCAAAAAAGGGGCCTTTTTTTCGTGTTTTGTCAATAACTTTCTTATTTTGAGATGGATTGTGAAATCACTTGGCAGAAATGTTAACCAATATAAGACGATGTGTTACGTGCATGACCCAGGTTGGTACCTCAAAGGTCAAGGTCATACTTAGAGGTCAAAGGTAAAAAAGGGGCCTTTTTCACGGTTTTGTCAATAACTTGCTTATTTTTAGATAGAATTTGAAGTTACTTGGCAAAAATGTTAACTATCATGAGACGATGTGTTGCATACATGATTCAATTTGATACCTCAAGTGTGAAGGTCATACATAGAGGTCAAAAGTCAAAAAAGGGGCCTTTTTTCGTGTTTGGTCAATAACTTTCTTATTTTTAGATGGATTTTGAAATTGCTTGGCAGAAATGTTAAACACCATGAGATGATGTGTTGCACGCATGACCCAGTTTGGTACCTGAAAGGTCAAGGTCATACATAGAGGTTAAAGGTCAAAAAAGGGGCCTTTTTTGTGTTCTGTCAATAACTTTCTTATTTTTAGATGGATTTTGAAATTACTTGGCAGAAATGTTAACCACCATAAGACAATGTGTTGCGTGCATGACCCAAGTTGGTACCTCAAATGTCAAGGTCGTACTAAGAGGTCAAAGAACAAAAAGGGGCCTTTTTATGCCTCCAACTTTGAAAAAGTTGGAGGGGCATATTGGTTCTGGTTCGTTTGTCCGTTCGTCTGTCCGTTACGCTTTTGATGCATAGCATAGCTAAAGAACCGTGTATGCTAGGGTTTTGAAATTTCATATATGGATTCCTCATGGAAAATTAGCTGACGCGTATTTTTTTCTCGTCCGGATTATACCCCCTTCAAGAGTTATTGCCCTTTGAAATTTTTTTAATAAAATCTTGTCAGCAAGATATCTAAAAAATTATTGGAGCTAGAGCCTTGAAAGTTGGTGCATATATTGGTGGGGATGAGTAGATGAACTGATTAACTTTTGACAAAATTCCGAAAAATACTGTGTGAGTTACGGCCCTTTGTCATATTGTAATTTGTGCCCATTGTAATGTATGCTAAAAGTGATGCATAGCATAACTTTAGAACCGTGTATGCTAGGGTTTTGAAATTTCATATATGGATTTCTCATGGAAAATTAGCTGACGCGTATTTTTTTCTCATCCGGATTATGCCCCTTTCAAGAGTTATTGCCCTTTGAATTTTTTTTAATAAAATCTTGTCAGCAAGATATCTCAAAAAGTATTGGAGCTAAAGCCTTGAAAATTGGTGAATATATTGGTGGTGATGAGTAGATGAACTGTTTAACTTTTGACAAAATTCTGAAAAATTTTTTTCGGAGAGACATATTGTTTTTCCCCCGGGCGTCTGTCTGTCTGTCCGTCTGTCCGTCTGTCTGTCTGTCCGTCTGTCTGTCACACATTCGTGTCCGCTCTATAACTTGAAAACCGTTAGAGCTATCGTCACGAAACTTAGTATAAATATAAATCTGCATTAGACGACGTGCAGTGCGCAAGAACTATAACCCTCGCATTTATACTTTTTGAATTATCTCCCTTGGAAGTTTGTTGGTATGTATATATGTATGGGCAAATCGTGTCCGGTCAATAACTTTCTTATTTTCAGATGGATTTTAAAATTACTTGGCAGAAATATTAACAACCATAAGACGATGTGTGGTGCGCATGAATCAGGTCGGTACCTCAAAGGTCAAGGTCATACTTAGAGGTCAAAGGTCAAAAAAGGGGCCTTTTTTTCGTATTTGGTCAATAACTTTCTTATTTTGAGATGAATTTTAAAATTACTTGGCAGAAATATTAACCACCATGAGACGATGTGTGGTGTGCATCAGGCAGGTCAGTACCTCGAAAGTCAAGGTCATACTTAAAGGTCAAAGGTCAAAAAAGGGGCCTTTTTTTCGTGTTTTGTCAATAAATTTCTTATTTTGAGATGGATTTTAAAATTACTTGGCAGAAATATTAACAACCATGAGACGATGTGTGGTGTGCATCAGGCAGGTCAGTACCTTGAAGGTCAAGGTCATACTTAGAGGTCAAAGGTCAAAAAAGGGGCCTTTTTTTCGTGTTTTGTCAATAACTTTCTTATTTTGAGATGGATTGTGAAATCACTTGGCAGAAATGTTAACCAATATAAGACGATGTGTTACGTGCATGACCCAGGTTGGTACCTCAAAGGTCAAGGTCATACTTAGAGGTCAAAGGTAAAAAAGGGGGCCTTTTTCACGGTTTTGTCAATAACTTGCTTATTTTTAGATAGAATTTGAAGTTACTTGGCAAAAATGTTAACTATCATGAGACGATGTGTTGCATGCATGATTCAATTTGATACCTCAAGTGTGAAGGTCATACATAGAGGTCAAAAGTCAAAAAAGGGGCCTTTTTTCGTGTTTGGTCAATAACTTTCTTATTTTTAGATGGATTTTGAAATTGCTTGGCAGAAATGTTAAACACCATGAGATGATGTGTTGCACGCATGACCCAGTTTGGTACCTGAAAGGTCAAGGTCATACATAGAGGTTAAAGGTCAAAAAAGGGGCCTTTTTTGTGTTCTGTCAATAACTTTCTTATTTTTAGATGGATTTTGAAATTACTTGGCAGAAATGTTAACCACCATAAGACAATGTGTTGCGTGCATGACCCAAGTTGGTACCTCAAATGTCAAGGTCGTACTAAGAGGTCAAAGAACAAAAAGGGGCCTTTTTATGCCTCCAACTTTGAAAAAGTTGGAGGGGCATATTGGTTCTGGTTCGTTTGTCCGTTCGTCTGTCCGTTACGCTTTTGATGCATAGCATAGCTAAAGAACCGTGTATGCTAGGGTTTTGAAATTTCATATATGGATTCCTCATGGAAAATTAGCTGACGCGTATTTTTTTCTCGTCCGGATTATACCCCCTTCAAGAGTTATTGCCCTTTGAAATTTTTTTAATAAAATCTTGTCAGCAAGATATCTAAAAAATTATTGGAGCTAGAGCCTTGAAAGTTGGTGCATATATTGGTGGGGATGAGTAGATGAACTGATTAACTTTTGACAAAATTCCGAAAAATACTGTGTGAGTTACGGCCCTTTGTCATATTGTAATTTGTGCCCATTGTAATGTATGCTAAAAGTGATGCATAGCATAACTTTAGAACCGTGTATGCTAGGGTTTTGAAATTTCATATATGGATTTCTCATGGAAAATTAGCTGACGCGTATTTTTTTCTCATCCGGATTATGCCCCTTTCAAGAGTTATTGCCCTTTGAATTTTTTTTAATAAAATCTTGTCAGCAAGATATCTCAAAAAGTATTGGAGCTAAAGCCTTGAAAATTGGTGAATATATTGGTGGTGATGAGTAGATGAACTGTTTAACTTTTGACAAAATTCTGAAAAATACTTTGTGAGTTATGGCCCTTTGTCATTTTGGTAATTTGTGCCCATTGTAATGTATGCTAAAAGTGATGCATAGCATAACTTTAGAACTGTGTATGCTAGGGTTTTGAAATTTCATATATGGATTCCTCATGGAAAATTAGCTGACGCGTATTTTTTTTCTCGTCCGGATTATGCCCCTTTCAAGAGTTATTGCCCTTTGAAATTTTTTCAATAAAATCTTGTCAGCAAAATTTCTCAAACACTATTGGAGCTAGAGCCTTGAAAGTTGTTGAGTATATTGATGGTGATGAGTATATGAACTGATTAACTTTTGACAAAATTCCGAAAAATACTTTGAGTTATGGCCCTTTGTCATTTTGGTAATTTGTGCCCATTGTAATGAATGCTAAAAGGGATGCATAGCATAACTTTAGAACTGTGTATGCTATGGTTTTGAAATTTCATATATGCATTCCTAATGGAAAATAAGCTGACGCGTATTTTTTTCTCATCCGGATTATGCCCCTTTCAAGAGTTATTACCCTTTGAAATTTTATGAACATTTTTAAAGTTACTTTGCAGAAATGTTTATCTTCATTAGATGATGTGTTGCACACAAGACCCGGCTCAATACCTCCAATGTCAAGGTTATACTTAGAGGTCAAAAACGGGGGAGACATCTGTGTTTTTGTAGAAAAACGAATTCTAGTTACTTACCGGTAATGCCATTTATTTATTTATTTTTTTTTAAACTGCTTTTTTTAAAGTATTACATTAAGAGCTAGGCATTCACAATTTTTTCTTTTGTTTGTTTTCCGAGAACAACATTTCCATAGGACTCGTATATGAAAAATGCTAAACAAGATTTTCTTTGAGAAGTAAAGAAATAGGCTTGAAATTGTAATGGTTGTGATTGGCAGTTTAATGGTTATTTGTAGGTGGGGCTTATCCTATTGTAGGTGGGGCAAAGTTACATATTATAACCAATGGCTGTAAGCCTATGGTTAGGTTGAAATTTTGCAAATAATTGAAAGTCTTCATTTTTATACCCCCGGCATACGAAGTATGCCATGGGGGTATATAGTTTTTGTCTTTTCCGTCTGTCCGTAAACAATTATTTTGTGTCAAAGATATCTCAGGAACTGCTTCACATAGAAACTTGAAATTTTGCACACATGATCAGTATGACTACTTGTATTGTGGGAAAGAAAATAAGGGCCAAGGGGTCAGGCCTTTTAGAGTTATTTCCCTTTGTAGTTTTTGTAAACAATTATTTTGTGTCAAAGATATCTCAGGAACTGCTTCACATAGAAACTTGAAATTTTGCACACATGATCAGTATGACTACTTGTATTGTGGGAAAGAAAATAAGGGCCAAGGGGTCAGGCCTTTTAGAGTTATTTCCCTTTGTAGTTTTTGTAAACAATTATTTTGTGTCAAAGATATCTCAGGAACTGCTTCACATAGAAACTTGAAATTTTGCACACATGATCAGTATGACTACTTGTATTGTGGGAAAGAAAATAAGGGCCAAGGGGTCAGGCCTTTTAGAGTTATTTCCCTTTGTAGTTCTTGCTGTTTAATAGTGTATATTTTTATTTTGTGTCAAAGATTTCTCAATAACTACTGTACAAAGAAACTTGAAATTTTGCAAACATGATCAGTATGACTACTTGTATTGTGGGAAAGAAAATAAGGGCCAAGGGGTCAGGCCTTTTAGAGTTATTTCCCTTTGTAGTTTTTGTAAACAATTATTTTGTGTCAAAGATATCTCAGGAACTACTTCACATAGAAACTTGAAATTTTGCACACATGATCAGTATGACTACTTGTATTGTGGGAAAGAAAATAAGGGCCAAGGGGTCAGGCCTTTTAGAGTTATTTCCCTTTGTAGTTCTTGCTGTTTAATAGTGTATATTTTTTTATTTTGTGTCAAAGATTTCTCAATAACTACTGTACACAGAAACTTGAAATTTTGCAAACATGATCAGTATGACTAGTTGTATTGTGGGAAAGAAAATAAGGGCCAGGGGGTCAGGCCTTTTAGAGTTATTTCCCTTTGTAGTTCTTGCTGTTGAATAGTGTATATTTTTATTTTGTGTCAAAGATTTCTCAATAACTACTGTACATAGAAACTTGAAATTTTGCAAACATGATCAGTATGACTAGTTGTATTGTGGGAAAGAAAATAAGGGCCAAGGGGTCAGGCCTTTTAGAGTTATTTCCCTTTGTAGTTTTTGTAAACAATTATTTTGTGTCAAAGATATCTCAGGAACTGCTTCACATAGAAACTTGAAATTTTGCACACATGATCAGTATGACTACTTGTATTGTGGGAAAGAAAATAAGGTCCAAGGGGTCAGGCCTTTTAGAGTTATTTCCCTTTGTAGTTCTTGCTGTTTAATAGTGTATATTTATACCCCCGGCATACGAAGTATGCAATGGGGGTATATAGTTTTTGTCTTTTCCGTCTGTCTGTCCGTAAACAATTATTTTGTGTCAAAGATATCTCAGGAACTGCTTCACATAGAAACTTGAAATTATGCACACATGATCAGTATGACTACTTGTATTGTGGGAAAGAAAATAAGGGCAAGGGGTCAGACCTTTTAGAGTTATTTCCCTTTGTAGTTCTTGCTGTTTAATAGTGTATATTTTTATTTTGTGTCAAAGATTTCTCAATAACTACTGTACATAGAAACTTGAAATTTTGCAAACATGATCAGTATGACTACTTGTATTGTGGGAAAGAAAATAAGGGCCAAGGGGTCAGGCCTTTTAGAGTTATTTCCCTTTGTAGTTCTTGCTGTTTAATAGTGTATATTTTTATTTTGTGTCAAAGATTTCTCAATAACTACTGTACATAGAAACTTGAAATTTTGCAAACATGATCAGTATGACTAGTTGTATTGTGGGAAAGAAAATAAGGGCCAAGGGGTCAGGCCTTTTAGAGTTATTTCCCTTTGTAGTTCTCTGTCTTTGTGTCCGTAAACAATTATTTTGTGTCAAAGATATCTCAGGAACTGTTTCATATAGAAACTTGAAATTTTGCACACATGATCAGTATGACTACTTGTATTGTGGGAAAGAAAATAAGGGCCAAGGGGTCAGGCCTTTTAGAGTTATTTCCCTTTGTAGTTCTTGCTGTTTAATAGTGTATATTTTTATTTTGTGCCAAAGATTTCTCAATAACTACTGTACATAGAAACTTGAAATTTTGCAAACATGATCAGTATGACTAGTTGTATTATGGGAAAGAAAATAAGGGCCAAGGGGTCAGGCCTTTTAGAGTTATTTCCCTTTGTAGTTCTGTATATGCAAAGAAGCTTTTGACATTGCTATTTTCAGCTGAGGTGATGGCACTGGCCGGGGGTATACGTGCCCCACTGGTTCAAATTATAGTGCTGGGACAAAAAATGCCCCCGCCACGGGGCCCTTTGGTTTTACATAGGCTTATATAGGGAAAATCTTTAAAAATCTTCTTCTCTGAAACCACAAGGCCCAGGTCTTTGATATTTGGTATGAAGCTTCATCTAGTGGACCCCTACCAAGATTGTTCAAATTATAGTGCTTGGGCCAAAAATGACCCCGCTCCAGGGCCCTTTGGTTTTACATAGGCTTATATAGGGAAAATCTTTAAAAATTTTCTTCTCTGAAACCACAAGGCCCAGGACTTTGATATTTGGTATGAAGCTTCATCTAGTGGACCCCTACCAAGATTGTTCAAATTTTAGTGCTGGGACAAAAAATGCCCCCGCCACGGGGCCCTTTGGTTTTACATTGGCTTATATAGGGAAAATCTTTAAAAATCTTCTTCTCTGAAACCACAAGGCCCAGGTCTTTGATATTTGGTATGAAGCTTCATCTAGTGGACCCCTACCAAGATTGTTCAAATTATAGTGCTGGGGCCAAAAATGCCCCCGCCCCGGGGCCCTTTGGTTTTACATAGGCTTATATAGGGAAAATCTTTAAAAATCTTCTTCTCTGAAACAACAAGGCCCAGGACTTTGATATTTGGTATGAAGCTTCATCTAGAGGACCCCTACCAAGATTGTTCAAATTTTAGTGCTGGGACAAAAAATGCCCCCGCCTCGGGGCCCTTTGGTTTTACATAGGCTTATATAGGGAAAATCTTTAAAAATCTTCTTCTCTGAAACCGCTAGGCCCAGGTCTTTGATATTTGATGTGTAGCTTCATCTAGTGGATTTTTGCCAAGATTGTTCAAATTATAGCCTTTGTTGATGTTTGGTATGAAGCTTCACCTTTAAGACCTCCCTCAACATTAAAGCCCTGGGGCCAATAATGGCCCTCTCTGGGGCCCACTTGTTAAACTATGGATCAGGTGAGCGATCCAGGGCCATCATGGCCCTCTTGTGTTTTATATTAGGATCACTTTTTTTCTGTCATCCGTGCGTAAACAATTTCTTCAAACGACATCTCCTCCTAAACCACTGATCGGATTTTGACCAAACTTCACAGAAATGATCCTTAGGTGGTCCCCTTTCAAAGTTGTTCAAATGGTTCCGGTCCCTTGCACATCTAGGTCACAGGAGTCAAAAATCGATTTTTTTCACCGAAAACTTAAAAAATCTTCTTCTCTGAAACCGCAAGGCCCAAGTCCTTGATATTTGGTATGAAGCTTCATCTAGTGGACCCCTACCAAGATTGTTCAAATTATACTGCTTGGGCCAAAAATGCCCCCGCCCCAGTGCCCTTCGGTTTTACATGGGCTTTTATAGGGAAAATCTTTAAAAATCTTCTTCTCTGAAACCGCAAGGCCCAGGTCTTTGATATTTGGTATGAAGCTTCATCTAGTGGACCCTTACCAAAATTGTTCAAATTATAGTGCTGGGGCCTAAAATGCCCCGCCCTGGGGCCCTTTGGTTTAACATAGGCTTATATAGGGAAAATCTTTAAAAATCTTCTTCTCTGAAACCACAAGGCCGAGGCCTTTGATATGTGGTATGAAGCTTCATCTAGTGGACCCCTACCAAGATTGTTCGAATTATAGTGCTGAGGCCAAAAATGCCCCCGCCCCAGGGCCCTTTGGTTTTACATGGGCATATATAGGGAAAAATCATTAAAAATCTTCTTCTCTGAAACTGCAAGGCCCAGGTCTTAGCTATTTGGAATGAAGCTTTATCTAGTGGACCCCTACCAAGATTGTTCAAATTATAGTGCTGGGGCCAAAAATGCCTCGCCCCGGGACCCTTTGGTTTTACATAGGCTTATATAGGGAAAATCTTTAAAAATCTTCTTCTCTGAAACCTCAAGGCCAATGTCTTTGATATTTGGTATGAAGCTTCTTCTTGTGGACCCTACCAAGATTATTCAAATTATAGCCCTGGGGCCAAAAATACCCCCGCTCCGGGGCCATTTGGTTTTACATAGACTTCTATAGAGAAAATCTTGAAAAATCTTCTTCTCTGAAACCACACGGCCCAGGTCTTTGATATTCGGTATGAAGATTCATCTAGTGGACCTCTACAAAGATTGTTCAAATTATAGCCCTGAGACCAAAAATGCTCCAGCCTCAGGGCCCTTTGGTTTTAGATAGACTTATATAGGGAAAATCTTTAAAAAATCTTCTTCTGTGAAACCACAAGGCCTAGGTCTTTGATATTTGGTGTGAAATTTCATCTAGTGGACCTCTATCAAGATCGTTCAAATTATAGTCCTGGGGCCAAAAATGCCCCCGTCCCGAGACTCTTTGGTTTTACATAGACTTATTTAGGGAAATATTTAAAAATCTTCTTCTCTGAAACTGCAAGGCCCATGTCTTTGATATTTGGTATGGAGCTTCATCTAGTGGACCTCTACCAAGATTGTTCAAATAAAAGCCCTCAGGCCACAAATGCCCCGCCCCGGGGCCCTTTGGTTTTACATAGGCTTATGTATACGGAATATTTTTTAAAAAATCTTCTTCTCTGAAACGGCAAGGCCCAGGTCTTTGATATTTGGTGTGTAGCTTCATCTAGTGGACCTTTGCCAAGATTGTTCAAATTATAGCCTTTGTTGATATTTGGTATGAAAGTTCACCTTTTTAGACCTCCCTCAACATTATGCACTTTATAGCCCTGGGGTCAATAATGGCCCTCCCCGGGGCCCACTTGTTACTCCATGGATCAGGTGAGCGTTCCAGGGCCATCATGGCCCTCTTGTTGTTATAACTGTAACTGAAAAAAAAAGAAGTTGATTTTGTTTGTTTGATTTGAGGTATAATTTTCCTGTCAACACTTTAAAGGTCATTTTGGAGACATTGCTTCCAATTTTGTGGGACTTTTTGACATTGAGAGGAACTAAAATCTCAAGCCCTGCCGCCCAATGAAACCAATAAGGTTTTTAAGCATGGACGGTCCGACTCGCACCGCATTGCCTTGGCCGGCTTAGATCCTCCTCTAAGTGGTTTACCAGTACTTGTGTGTGGTTGGTTTCAGCTCTGTGTGGAAGCATTATGCAGCCCATCTATTTCTTCAAGGCCTGATGGGCCGATGCTGAAAAAAGATGTTGATATATATTTTTTACACTAAGGTCGAAAATTTTTCCCTAAATTTTCAATATCATGCCTTGCCCGACTTGACGGAGTGATTAACCTTCAAAGGTTCCAACTCTCCCTGTCTAGAACAAATTTCCATACTCCTGAAGTTTTGAGTCATTGAAGTTCAACTGTATTTCAAATACTGAAACAGAACATAGAAATCCTTAGTTATTGAGAGGTTGCTTCCCTTGCAGTTTCATAAGATTAGTCTCCCTTGATCCACCATGTTGGAGACACCAGACATCATTATACAAAGCACCAGATAAGAGGGGGTATCTGCATATTATTATACCCCCGGCATACGAAGTATGTCAGGGGGTATATAGTTTTCGTCTTTCCGTCCGTTCGTTGGTTCGTTCGTATGTTCGTTCGTACGTTCGTTCGGTCGTTCGTCAACCTTTACGTCAAAGTTTTGCGTTAAACCTTTTTGATTGCTCATATCTCTGTAACCACAGGTTGGATTCTCTTCATATTTGGTCCAGGATATCCCTATAGCATTACCTTTCATATGGAGTATCTAAGCACCTGGGTCAAGGCCCTGGGTGGGTTGTCTGTCTGTCCGTCTGTCTGTTCATCTACTTTTACGTCAAAGTTTTGTGTTAAACCTTTTTCATTGCTGATATCTCTGTAACCACATATTAGATTCTCTTCATGTTTGTTACAGGATATCTCTATAGCATTACCTTTCTTATGGAATATCTAAGCCCCTGGGTCAAGCCCCTGGGTGGGCTGTCTGTCTGTCTGTTCATCTAATTTTACGTCAAAGTTTTGTGTTAAACCTTTTTCATTGCTGATATCTCTGTAACCTCATGTTAGATTCTCTTCATGTTTGGTAAAGGATATCTCTATAGCATTACCTTTCATATGGAATATCTAAGCCTCTGGGTCAAGCCCCTGGTAGGGCTGTCTGTCTGTCTGTTCATCTACTTTTACGTCAAAGTTTTGTGTTAAACCTTTTTCATGGCTGATATCCCTGTAACCACATGTTAGATCCTCTTCATTTTTGATAAATGATTTCATGATGCATGTCCCTTCGCCCACCCATGGTGACCTTGACCTCAAGGTCATGGACTTAGAAATTTTTGCATTTGGTTAAAGTTTTATGTCAAAGTTTATAGATGCCTGTATGTTCTATTTGATGCCCTCACTCCCTTGGTCCATTTAGAAATTTTATGTTTGGTTTAGCTTTTACAAGCACATTTATAGATTCTTATAGCTTCTTGACTTCATTCATATCACATACAAGCTCGAAAGATATATCAGAGGGTGACGCTGGCCGGGGGTATACGTGACCCACTGGTCACTTTCTCTAGTTTAAATGTGTTGTTAGATCTTTCAGAAGCATTTTTTTTTCTATTTATTTTGACTGTTAATTAGGGCCTAATTTATTATTAATTTTCTTAAGTTGAGCTGAAAAGTGAAAAAAACAAAAAAAAAAAAAAAAAACGTGACCTTCCATTGCAGTACTCACACAGGACCCATAAATATGCATTTGTTTAATTAGTCAATAATGGTTATTTTTATTATTTATTTTATTTTGTTGTTTATATCTTTTATTTATTTATTTATTCATAAAAACACCTTATAGAGAAAACTAGGGTTTACAGGAGCATACATTATCTTTCTTATTACTGCTCCAAGAAGTAGGTCATGGGTACTAGTTACAACCACCTCAATGAGGCACCAACCTATGTTTGGAGTATAAATAATAAAAATATCAAAGATTTTCATCAAAAAAGTAGCCATTTTGGAGATGTAAAAAAATGCACTTTGTCGCATTTGTGTGTTATTGTAATGTTTCTTCCACAATCTTAAAACTGACATTTTCCGTTTTATTGGTGACATTCTTCTCATTTCGGCTGCAAGCATAGAATGTGTGTGCTCATTAGACCAAGGTGGTTCTAATAAGTGTATCTCAGGAGTACCCAAATCACGGAATAAGTGGGGTTTATAAGGGCGTTAATTACAACCACTTAAGAAACTAGTAGGTAAAAGGGTAACAAACCGGACAGCTATTGTCTTCAATATATTCATGCTTTAACCCATTTAGTACTGAATGAAATCTTCCACTTTATATATAGCATGAGTCCATTTCAAATTTTAGGGGTTCTTCAAAATTTATTTGGAAAACGGCTGAACTTTTTGCAAACAGTGTGGGATCTGATCAGATGCTGCAGAACATGGCATCTGATCTGGGCCTGCACTGTTTGCTAATAACCCGTTTTGAGATTTCTGATACAAAAATGGGTTAATGGGCACAATCTGTGGTAAGCCATTATAGTATGATAACTTTATAAAACTTAGCATTTGTTAAAAGATCAAAATATAGACCTTCAAAATCAGTGTAGCTGAACATTATAATTTACAACATTCATGGTAATGGTAATTAATTTATGGTAATTAATTTATACTACCATATCAATCATGGTAATGAAATTAATTGATACTACCATATTTTTGCAACAAAACTTCTCTAAAGACTTTAGTGCACCTCCGATTAACTATCAGCTCGATATGAGTGAAATAATATTGAACCCCCCCCCCCCCCCCCCCCACACACACACACACACACCACCGAACCTTTTAGTATAGCAGGAGCTGCTTTTGTTGAATTTTGTGTGAGATAATCAGCATCAGTGTGGTACCATGTCCATGCAATTAAAAGTTTTATTATTTAAACCCACTTCAGTGAAGTACCAGCGTCAAAACTAAGTCATATTATGCCTCATTGAAGTGATACTAACAATAATACACAATTTATGTATCAGAAAGTTCATCTTGCAGTTTGTGAATTTAACAGATAGATTATATCATTAAGTATGTAGAAATAGAGAAATTCTTTTTCAACTAAACATTTTTAATAAGAGTAACAAGATGGAAAAAAATTATTTCCGATATAATTCTATGGTGAAAAATTTCTGGGCATAAAACAGTGTAACTCCAGATAAGCCATCTGACCAGGATCTTCACTGTTCATGATTGCAGTTTGTGAATTTAACAGGTAGAATAGAAAGTAGAGAAATTCTAATTTCAACTAAATATAAATTTAAAAGAGTAACAAGATGCCAAAAGTCATGCAAGTCCATGTAATGGACACCCCTCTTAACACCACTTTATATACCACTTTATATAGCAAACATTGGGGTTTACAGGGCTATACATTATTTTCCTTATTTCTAACAACAGTTTAGCTCCAGATAAGCCATCTGATCAGGATCTTCACTGTTCATCATGCAGTTTGTTAATTTAACAGATAGCTTATATTAAGTACATGTATATTGAAAGTAGAGAAATTCTAATTTTAAGTGAACATTTTTAAAAGAGTAACAAGATGCCAGCTGATCAGGATCTTCACTGTTCATCATTCAGTTTGTGAATTTAACAGATAGCTTATATTAAGTATATAGAAAGTACTTACTGTAGAGAAATTCTAATTTCAAGTGAACATTTTTAAAAGAGTAGCAAGAAGCCGTCTGATCAGGATCTCCACTGTTCATCATGCATTTTGTGAATTAAAAAAAAATAACAATTATATAGAAAGTAGAGAAATTATAATTTGAACTAGAGTAACAAGATGTCAAAAATATATTTCATAAAATTCTATGATGACAAATTTCCTGAGCATAATAACATGTTTTTCCTTTTTATTTATTTTATTTTATTTTTCCCATCTTTTTCTGTATATATGCCCATGAGGTGATATACCATACCAGCAGGTGTCATTTTCAATAAACAGTAATTATCTTCAATTATCATAACCATCATATGGCTTATTAAAGCACTGGTCCTCCTGTATTTGGTCCTCAAATTATACCCCTGGTCCTCTAGAGGACTTGGTCCTCAGTCCTCTGGTCCTCCAGGTAAAGTCCTCAAATTATACCTTCCCTGTTTCATGCATGACTACTGAGTCATCACAGGGGTTTCCAACCCAAGGGATGCCGGCGCCAATCGGAACCAAGGCTAAGCCTTGAGCTAGGGATTTAATTGTTTCACTGAAATTGAATTGACAAAGGTCGGTATAAAGAGGGTTGACTCTATCTTTGTTGTTACTATTTTTAGGGATGAGAGGCGAATCCTACGAACTGAAGGGGACTGGAGATTCAACAGCAGGATTAACAGACGAAGGGGTAAGTTGAAATGGTGAATGGGTGCATGAAGTGAAACTATCGGCGAGACAAAAATTGCTTTCCTCTTAATTTTGTCCATTCTTTAACCCGTGAGTGAATCGTAAAATGTTGTCTAATTATGTTGTCTGCTGAATCTTCTTGCAAACGCTTAAATCATTTTTTTTGCATACAGGCAATCAGTGTGGAACCTGATCAGACTGCAGTCTGATCTGGATCCACAAGCAATCAGTGTGGAACCTGATCAGACTGCTCCTTGAGGATCAGTCTGCTGGGTCAACAGTTTGCACTGATGACTTTTGGAGTACACAGACTACAATTGTTGCGATCAGCATCTTAAGATGCAAACAAAAACCGTGTCTAAAATGTCTTTTTATGTTTTTATTCGACTGTAGGACATCAAGAAAAACGTCATCAAGTAATGTTGACTGGGGCATAAAACCTCAAATTATTGGGGGTTCCATTTTTAGCTCCCTTAAGCACGAAGTGCTCACAGTGAGCTATTGTGATCGCTCAATGTGTGTCGAGCATTATCCATCATGTGTCATGCTGTGTCAACAATTCGCTTCAAATGCTAACTCTTCCTGAACCCTTGGGCCAATTTCAATCTAAACCTCATATGAATGTTGCTTAGGTAACCCTCTATCTCTACCCTCTGCCAAAATAGCTAAAATTCTTTGGCTGCAGTGAACAAAATGGCCACCAGAGCTAAGAATAGAAAAAGGTCAACAATACGCTTTGAATGCCAGCTCCTTCTAAACCCTTACTTAGGATCATTATTGTAGTTCACTTTAAGTAAAAATCAGCAGTAAAAATCCTTTAAAAAGAAAGGGGAAAATAATGTTGTGGAATTGTCTTTAATTGAGGTCGTCCATAACCTTGATGTTACTTGAAATAGCTTCTACAGACAAGATTGCATCACAAATTGCTATTGTTTAATCTTTAAGTGTCCACCAGGACTGGAGCAGATTGAATGATAGTCCTTGACTGTTTTGGCCTAGGGAAATTAATGTATGTATGTATATTCAGAGTAAGAATTTTCTTAAGAAACCGTATAGGGCCCCCCTCCCCCACCTCCAAGGGCCTGTAATAGGAGCAAATGCTTTCTTTCATGACGTGACCCCTGTTGAAAAGGGAAACAAAACTTCTTTTTAAAAGAGTTGCCTCCCCTGAAGGTATATCCATTCTCATTTACCATATTTACCCTAAATATTCAGACATCCCAATTCCTTACCATATTTGTTCTAAAATTGGAATGAGTATACAACTATTTCATACCTTTTTGGGCGACAGTCAAAACTATCAGCCCCGAGGTGCTGTGGAGCACCTGATTAACTATCGCCCGAGGCCGAAGGCCTAGGGCGATAGTTCATCAGGTGCTCCACAGCACCGAGGGGCTGATAGTTTTGACTGTCGCCCAAAATGGTATGAAATAGTTGTTTTATTACCCAACTCGTATAAAGAGTTATTTTGATCACAATAAGCAATTACTACAAGTTGCTAGGTGATCACGTGACCATGAGATAGTTAAAACTATCTGCACCGGGGAATAGTTCAGTGCTCCTTGTGATAGTTCTCTGAAAACTGGTTCAATCCGATTTCATGCGAAACGAAAATGCTTAATAACTTCTTATATAGTAGGTTGGGTAATAATACAATTTATGACCCAGGCCCCCGCCCATAGGGGCTTGAAGAAATATATGGGCTGCATGATGCTTCCACGCAGAGCTGAATCCGGCCCGCACACTTGTACTGGTAAACAGCTTAGAGCATCTAAGCCTGTCCAGGAACCGCCGTGCGAGGCGGACCGTCCATGCTAATAAACCCTATTGGTTTCATTGGGTGACAGGGCTTGAGATGTCATTTCATCTCAATGTCGGGTAAAAGTCCCACAAAATTGGAAGCAACGTCTCCAAAATGACCTTTACAGTGTTGACGGGGACGTTAAACCTCAAATCAAACAAACAAAACAATTTATGACCCAATATTTTGTCTAGAAATAGCAGGATGAGTGGCAACTAGTGTAGACTAGTATGATCAGACACTATGTTCTGTATTTACACTAAATATTCTGACACCCTACTTGTTCTTACCATACTTGTTCTAAAATTGGAGCGTGTTACATGTGGGTTTACGGCGTCCCGCAAACCCCCATGCTGACAAGACAACCGAGCGTGATCTCTGGCAGGTGTACGGGCAGCTGTGGGGTAAGGCACAAGAAAGATGTTAAATGAATGACATGAATTATTTACAGTATCTACATACAACACTCACTAACACAAAACATCAAAATTTGTTGCTTCTGTAGCCAACTCACGACGTCCGCTCCGAAGGCAAAACACTGTTCTGTGCTCGGAACGGGTGACGTGAATACCTACAGAAGCAAACAACAAAACAACAACAAAAACAAAAAAAAAGAACCAACACAAGACGCGACTGGCCAGTTTATAACTTAGGGTGAATCCCCCACTCGCGTGACACTTCCTCTCGCGAACTAGTAAAACTAGTCTATCAACATGGTTGATTATCCTAGGTTTAGCGATCACGTTTGCTGATCAGACGTTTAGTGATCGTCTAAATGACCTGCAGGTAAGTTGACCTCTTCCATGATCACATTTGTTTACAACGAACAATGATTTAGAAGATTCTGCTTCTATCCTGGTAGGCGCTGATTACGGCGGTCTGTCCGCCCTTGCTGGACCCTAACGCCTAGCGTCGTACCAGTACCTGCTGCTATGAAGCAGGGAGCAGCAGGTCACACATTGTTATGCCTGCAAATTACGATAACGGGACTAGAAACGAGTCACAAAACATACATGCTATATCATGATCCCCCTCCCGGAGAAGTAAGAATATGTTCATGCATACACCGCTATTGCGCATGCGCCGACCAGACATACAGGCTGATTAGTGCATGCGACAAATAACCGTACAGCAGAACTCAACTTGACTGTGCATCAAATTATCAGCACCCAGCGCTTGACACAATAATACTCAACGTTCATGTTTCCCTACTGAGCACTACAGAAATCAATTAATGCTCACTACTACTGAGCATAATACTCATCAAATTTGTGCTCACTACATTATCACAAGTAAGAGGCAATTGAACAGACCACGCCTTTGCGCTACCTGGTCAGCTGCCAATTACAGGAAACATAACAATCTCTATTTCATATCCTTCTCCGCAACACGGCTCACAAATATAGCTATTCACAAATTCAATACATTAATAACAGATAGAAACTACAACAGAAGATTTTCATCTATAATCCACACATTTGTTAGTGTCTCATATGGGCCAACACTGTTTGCCGTAAATTCTCTCTATTTGGTAGGCACCCCGTCACAACCGTCCTCGCGACGCCGATGACGCAGCTGACGTCATCCCCGCCGCTCAGGCCGTTATGACGTGTGGCGACCAAATACTCCCACTTATCATCATCACGTTCTTTATATGTACATACATGCACAAACTGAGTTATCAGACAAAAACGGCATCATTACAAAATGAACTCGTAATTCTTCTTGAACAAAATTATTTCTAATCAACGTGAACATGCTTGTAAAATAAAATTCATTACGGTTCATCATCACGGATAACCCAACAGGCTCTTGTATGAGTTTGCCCTGATGATGAAGATGTGGTTAAACCCGTCTTAAGTTTACGTCCCCTCTACACCTAATATCATATTGGGACGGAACCACGGTTTTCTAACCACAGCTAGTCACAAGTCATAGATCAAACAAGTGACCCGGCGTTTATTAATTACATTCTACAAAAGGGGTCTAAAAGCCCAAATGAATCTAGAATGAGCGGGTGTCCAAACTTTACGTCTCACCAACATCTAGGGTCAGCATGAGACAGGACCTCACTTAGAAAGACTCATTCTACTACTGGAGAAGCCTGGGATCGATTCTGCGACGTCTAGCTGGCAAAGCTAGTAGCCTAATCACTACAGGCCACAACAGTGAATTCAGAATAGGCTTCAGAAAGTTGGGGTATACTAGAAGTAAACCCCTCCAAACCCTACAAGCATGTTCATACAAAAATAATACTAAACATAGATTTAACATACCTTTCAATATACTTTCTATTTCCCCGTCACAATGTTGTGTTCTCTCTTACAACTTGACCTGCTGCTAAAGTGTCCGCTTTTTTCAGGGTTTATATATCTATGAATACTACCGGAAAATCATGCCTACTCGTATTACCTTGCTTTGTTCGTGGGGAAGTGGAGATACCGGCCACAAACAAAGCTAGATAGCAAAAATCGAGTAGACAATGGATTTGCGTTCAAATAGTATATTTCCCATAGGAAAAATTGATGAAACGACCCTATAATCAATGACATGACTCCTGTCAAAACGAACACCCACACAACACGTGACGGGAATAAAAATCATATATGGCACAATTTGGCGGTTGGCGATTTTTAGGCAAATTCTATAGGACTCGGCCTTTTAGCGGCCCCCTGTATTGTAAAAACAGCTCTCTATAAACCACTCATGCATACATCGTATGATATGTGCATGACTTGTTCATGGAGCCGCACAGTTTGCGTACCATATTTCACCTAAAATATTTCACTCGCACCGCCCTACCATATATCTACTAAAATAATTTAGATGTGCATAAGCACCAGAGAGGTTTCCTATTCCATCTCGTAACAAAGGTTTCCCCTTTTGGAGAAAAAACAATCAGAAATGTTTTTTCTTTGTGTACAGAGATGGAATAGGATGAACCTATCTAAACAAGACAGCTATTTACACAACAACCGTGCGAAGAATTACCTACTAAGGTAGTCTGCCCCCAAATTTTCTTTAGTAAAATTGCTATTAAGCTATGGTGGTTTGCCCCAGAATTTTCCTGTTCCCCTGACACTCTGTTGTTTGTTAGAAAACGGATATCGTTTTAATCTTACTGGAGGTGGCCTTTCTGGCTTAACAGATTTGATTGATTTCACAGGTTCTGACATAAATGTGGTACATATAATTTGGTCTGTCTGACATGTCAGTCCTGCAAGGCGCTGTTCTCTCAGCCCTTCTGTCTCCTCACTCTCCTCTGTTTCCTCACACTCTACTGACGTTAGTGTATGTGGGACGCTAACGTCTCCGTCAATTTCTGGTTGCTCTGCAGTTTGAAAACTGCTGTCTTCAAATGAAGACCCGTCGACGTCATTTCTGTCATGACCGTCTGTCGACATAATAGGTTCAGAGATCAGACAATGAGACGTCACAGTCTGACGCTCAACATATTGCTTCAGTATATTAGCGTGATATGTGTTAACATTTCCATTGACGTCAATCTTATAATCCATTCTGTTCACTACCTCAACCACTTCATAAGGACCTTTCCATTGAAGCAATAATTTATTACTGTCTGTCGGTAGTAACAAAAGTACTTTATCGCCGACGCCAAACCCACGCGACCTCGCGCCTTTATCATAATAAGCTTTCTGCTTAATCTGAACCTTCTTTAAATTATCACGCGCTAATTTGCATGTCTGCTCTAACCGTTCCCTAAGCTCAATAACGTATTGATACGTCGAAAGAACTTGCTCATCGCGTACCTCTTCAGCCCATAATTCTCTTAATATTGCCATTGGACCTCTGACGTTACGTCCATATAACAACTCAAAAGGGGAGTATCCTAAAGACTCTTGTGGGACTTCCCTTACCGCAAATAATAAAGCTGGAAGATATTTATCCCAATCGTTTGGACGTTCAGCACACATGCGACGTAACATCTGCTTTAACGTAGCGTGGAAACGCTCTATCAGTCCGTTGCAAATTGGGTGTCTCGGACTACACGTTAACTGTTGAAGAGAAAGAAGTCTGCTGACTTCCTTCATTACCTCAGCAGTAAACTGTGATCCACAATCAGTCAACATTTCATCAGGAATGCCAACCCTACTAAACATTTCAATAAGCGCTTCCGCGACACGTTCCGTCTCAATACTCGGTAAAGCTATCGCCTCTGGATACCTTGTCGCATAATCTATCATGGTTAAAATATACCGAGATTTCCTATCAGATCGAGGCTCAATTGGACCAACTATGTCCACTGCCACCCTCTTAAATGGCGTATCAATCAATGGCATTTTTCCTAGAGGTACTTTAGTGACCCGACCTTTCTGAATAGTTCTCTGACAAATATCACAAGATTTACAAAATCTAGCGACATCACCGCAAATACCGGGCCAGTAAAACTCAGTTACAACTCTATCCAATGTCTTCCTAATACCCATATGTCCAGACATAAGCGTTTCATGAGACAGTTTCAACACCTTTCCTCGGAAACTTTGAGGGACCACAAGTTGGAAAGAGACTTTGTTACCCTTGGTGAACTCCCTATATGCCAACCCTTTTTTCTCAATAAACCTAGTTTCACCTCGGTTTAAACCACGACTCACAGTCTTGTTCCCAGATACAACCCTTTTCCGGATGTTTTCCAAAGTTGGATCATCAACCTGAGCTTGCTTGAAAGCCTCCTTGTCATCGTTAATGATCTGATCGGGAACCTTAAGTTTTCTGTAAGGCTTCTCATCCTGCCTAGTTTGAGACCTAGTTACAGCCGCAGCTGAGAAATGAGACATATCAGGAAGTTTTGATCCATCAATGTTACCGATAACCAAATCGTACAACGTATCATCCATACACAAAGCTTCAGTTTTCCCAGTGAAAAAAGGACAATCAATGTCAATCATTGCCAAAGGATACCTTTGTGTGGATTCATCAATCAACGTAACATTTGATTCCTTCCCTATTAACTGACTATCCGAAACCAAACTTCTCCGAACGACACAGCCTGTACACCCAGTATCTCTTAATACAACCACCTTTTTATTATTAACCAATCCTTGTGCCGTCGGTAACCTTGCCTTTAAGAAGTAACAGACACCTTCCCTAGTTTCCTTACTACACTCCTCCCTATCCGAAATCAAAGGATCACCAACCTTATTTTCAAAAATACTTCCAATCTCATCACCTTTCCTAGTTACTTCCGTTTGACAAAAACTAACTTGGTGTGCTGCGCCACGTGGTGTGCTATTATTTTTACCGCGTCCGCGAAAAGACCCTCTGAAATTACCACGACCACGTGTATAACCACGAGCTACATTTTGCGTATTCTCATTCTTAACCTGAGAACCTTGAGTCTCTACGCGCGTGTTAAAATTTTCCTTAACACCGCTATCACCAACTCCAGTTGCTCCTACCTCTGCGCTATACAATTGTTTCCTGTCGGGGTTCTTAAAACATTTAATTGTTAAATGCCCCTTACCGCATATGCTACACTTGATATCCGGTCTACCACTCGGTTTGTTCGAGTCAACTTTGTCCTGTTTACCCTGCGCTGCGCCTCTATTATCGCGTTGCCCCTTATTAATGCAACTATATACGCCCCCGCGCGCTTCTGCAAACAAATCTGCCTCCCTAGCCATTTCATCTAAATTACCAAACTGTTTTGGCTTCAGATGTACATACAGTTCTCTATTACATGACTCCAGGAACTGATCCCTTGCCATGAAATCACAGACAGCCGGAAAAGATTTTTCTATCTTTGCCATATTAAGCCATTTTTCTAAATAACTTCTCAGTCTACTACTGAACTGTATGAACGTTTCTGATTTCTCGGGCCTACTATAACGAAACTGTTTCCTAAATCCGCGCTCTGTCATGTCAAAATTCTTTAATAAAGCGTCCTTTAACTTTTCATAATCCGCCGCATCCTCATTTGACAACCGGTCATATACATCAAGTGCGCGCCCTTTGAGCAATGCACTTAAATACGCGGCCCAAACACTCTTATCCCATTTATTAGCCGTAGCATATTTCTCAAACCTAGATAAATAACTATCCATTTTATCTTTACCCTCTTCAAAATAAGGTAACTTAGGATCCCGGGCATGCGCCACCTTCTCAGCTTTTTGCTTTTCAAATTCTAGCTCGAGCTTCGCTCTCTGCATTTCTAACTGATTCCTTAATTCTTGGTGCTGTAGCTCAAACCCATGTTTTATTTTTTCTAAATGGGCCTCACTAATCTCTTTTGCCTCCCTTTCAGTCTTAATGCGTGCCATTTCAAGTTCCTTATTAACATTCAACATAGCTAGTTCATGTGCCCTTTCCTTTTCTTTTTCTGCCCTTTCCTTTTCTTTTTCTGCCCTTTCCTTTTCTTTTTCTTCAGACCTTAACCTTTCTAAATCCCTTTGCTCTTGCCTTTCTGCCCGCTCAATATCCTGCTGCTCTTTAACAAAACCTTGTAACTCCTTCCCCTCATAACCTAAGTCCTTTCCCATTTGCATTAAACGCTCCATTATTGATAACGTAAATCTCACGTTACTATCAAAACCACTATAAACTGATCAGTTATGATCAGTGATGATTGAATGGGCTTAACTAAAACGTTATGATATGTGTTATACGCGTTAATCTAACTAAAACGTTAGTTATTAAAGCACACGCGATTTGAAATGTCAAATGCTTTCAGCACAGTATGACGCTGCGTACTGGCAGTCTAATATGACGTCATAAACTGACGACGTTTACAGTAAAATGCTACAATCCGAAGTTTCATCACATTACAAAACTCCGATCATAACAAGTCACCATTAATGTTTCTATTACGTCATACCTAACCTCAAGCCACAGCGTAAATATTAACGCTACCGTTATGTCAACGTCAGTAAATTGTTAACGTCACTACGTCAGAACCATGTGTGGGTAAGATCAATTAGAACCTCCAGTTTAACTTAGTAGAATGTCAGGTAACACAATTAAGTGGGGTCTACTTAAGTTTTCCGTTACCAAGAAAAAGTGGGGTTTGCCTTGCCTTCCTGCTCAGAAATTATCGACTTGTCAGTATCCATTCAGTTGAATACATGGGTTTCGCACTTCATCAACGCAGGAAGGAAGATTCAAGTTAATTTCTAAATGTGGCTGTCAATACATTTTTTTTTTTTAAATTGATGATTCAGAGTATCAATGTGCTGTTCCACAGCCGGGAACACCAGCCAGAGATCAAATCCCACTTCTGACACCAAATGTTACATGTGGGTTTACGGCGTCCCGCAAACCCCCATGCTGACAAGACAACCGAGCGTGATCTCTGGCAGGTGTACGGGCAGCTGTGGGGTAAGGCACAAGAAAGATGTTAAATGAATGACATGAATTATTTACAGTATCTACATACAACACTCACTAACACAAAACATCAAAATTTGTTGCTTCTGTAGCCAACTCACGACGTCCGCTCCGAAGGCAAAACACTGTTCTGTGCTCGGAACGGGTGACGTGAATACCTACAGAAGCAAACAACAAAACAACAACAAAAACAAAAAAAAGAACCAACACAAGACGCGACTGGCCAGTTTATAACTTAGGGTGAATCCCCCACTCGCGTGACACTTCCTCTCGCGAACTAGTAAAACTAGTCTATCAACATGGTTGATTATCCTAGGTTTAGCGATCACGTTTGCTGATCAGACGTTTAGTGATCGTCTAAATGACCTGCAGGTAAGTTGACCTCTTCCATGATCACATTTGTTTACAACGAACAATGATTTAGAAGATTCTGCTTCTATCCTGGTAGGCGCTGATTACGGCGGTCTGTCCGCCCTTGCTGGACCCTAACGCCTAGCGTCGTACCAGTACCTGCTGCTATGAAGCAGGGAGCAGCAGGTCACACATTGTTATGCCTGCAAATTACGATAACGGGACTAGAAACGAGTCACAAAACATACATGCTATATCATGATCCCCCTCCCGGAGAAGTAAGAATATGTTCATGCATACACCGCTATTGCGCATGCGCCGACCAGACATACAGGCTGATTAGTGCATGCGACAAATAACCGTACAGCAGAACTCAACTTGACTGCATCAAATTATCAGCACCCAGCGCTTGACACAATAATACTCAACGTTCATGTTTCCCTACTGAGCACTACAGAAATCAATTAATGCTCACTACTACTGAGCATAATACTCATCAAATTTGTGCTCACTACATTATCACAAGTAAGAGGCAATTGAACAGACCACGCCTTTGCGCTACCTGGTCAGCTGCCAATTACAGGAAACATAACAATCTCTATTTCATATCCTTCTCCGCAACACGGCTCACAAATATAGCTATTCACAAATTCAATACATTAATAACAGATAGAAACTACAACAGAAGATTTTCATCTATAATCCACACATTTGTTAGTGTCTCATATGGGCCAACACTGTTTGCCGTAAATTCTCTCTATTTGGTAGGCACCCCGTCACAACCGTCCTCGCGACGCCGATGACGCAGCTGACGTCATCCCCGCCGCTCAGGCCGTTATGACGTGTGGCGACCAAATACTCCCACTTATCATCATCACGTTCTTTATATGTACATACATGCACAAACTGAGTTATCAGACAAAAACGGCATCATTACAAAATGAACTCGTAATTCTTCTTGAACAAAATTATTTCTAATCAACGTGAACATGCTTGTAAAATAAAATTCATTACGGTTCATCATCACGGATAACCCAACAGGCTCTTGTATGAGTTTGCCCTGATGATGAAGATGTGGTTAAACCCGTCTTAAGTTTACGTCCCCTCTACACCTAATATCATATTGGGACGGAACCACGGTTTTCTAACCACAGCTAGTCACAAGTCATAGATCAAACAAGTGACCCGGCGTTTATTAATTACATTCTACAAAAGGGGTCTAAAAGCCCAAATGAATCTAGAATGAGCGGGTGTCCAAACTTTACGTCTCACCAACATCTAGGGTCAGCATGAGACAGGACCTCACTTAGAAAGACTCATTCTACTACTGGAGAAGCCTGGGATCGATTCTGCGACGTCTAGCTGGCAAAGCTAGTAGCCTAATCACTACAGGCCACAACAGTGAATTCAGAATAGGCTTCAGAAAGTTGGGGTATACTAGAAGTAAACCCCTCCAAACCCTACAAGCATGTTCATACAAAAATAATACTAAACATAGATTTAACATACCTTTCAATATACTTTCTATTTCCCCGTCACAATGTTGTGTTCTCTCTTACAACTTGACCTGCTGCTAAAGTGTCCGCTTTTTTCAGGGTTTATATATCTATGAATACTACCGGAAAATCATGCCTACTCGTATTACCTTGCTTTGTTCGTGGGGAAGTGGAGATACCGGCCACAAACAAAGCTAGATAGCAAAAATCGAGTAGACAATGGATTTGCGTTCAAATAGTATATTTCCCATAGGAAAAATTGATGAAACGACCCTATAATCAATGACATGACTCCTGTCAAAACGAACACCCACACAACACGTGACGGGAATAAAAATCATATATGGCACAATTTGGCGGTTGGCGATTTTTAGGCAAATTCTATAGGACTCGGCCTTTTAGCGGCCCCCTGTATTGTAAAAACAGCTCTCTATAAACCACTCATGCATACATCGTATGATATGTGCATGACTTGTTCATGGAGCCGCACAGTTTGCGTACCATATTTCACCTAAAATATTTCACTCGCACCGCCCTACCATATATCTACTAAAATAATTTAGATGTGCATAAGCACCAGAGAGGTTTCCTATTCCATCTCGTAACAAAGGTTTCCCCTTTTGGAGAAAAAACAATCAGAAATGTTTTTTCTTTGTGTACAGAGATGGAATAGGATGAACCTATCTAAACAAGACAGCTATTTACACAACAACCGTGCGAAGAATTACCTACTAAGGTAGTCTGCCCCCAAATTTTCTTTAGTAAAATTGCTATTAAGCTATGGTGGTTTGCCCCAGAATTTTCCTGTTCCCCTGACACTCTGTTGTTTGTTAGAAAACGGATATCGTTTTAATCTTACTGGAGGTGGCCTTTCTGGCTTAACAGATTTGATTGATTTCACAGGTTCTGACATAAATGTGGTACATATAATTTGGTCTGTCTGACATGTCAGTCCTGCAAGGCGCTGTTCTCTCAGCCCTTCTGTCTCCTCACTCTCCTCTGTTTCCTCACACTCTACTGACGTTAGTGTATGTGGGACGCTAACGTCTCCGTCAATTTCTGGTTGCTCTGCAGTTTGAAAACTGCTGTCTTCAAATGAAGACTCGTCGACGTCATTTCTGTCATGACCGTCTGTCGACATAATAGGTTCAGAGATCAGACAATGAGACGTCACAGTCTGACGCTCAACATATTGCTTCAGTATATTAGCGTGATATGTGTTAACATTTCCATTGACGTCAATCTTATAATCCATTCTGTTCACTACCTCAACCACTTCATAAGGACCTTTCCATTGAAGCAATAATTTATTACTGTCTGTCGGTAGTAACAAAAGTACTTTATCGCCGACGCCAAACCCACGCGACCTCGAGCCTTTATCATAATAAGCTTTCTGCTTAATCTGAACCTTCTTTAAATTATCACGCGCTAATTTGCATGTCTGCTCTAACCGTTCCCTAAGCTCAATAACGTATTGATACGTCGAAAGAACTTGCTCATCGCGTACCTCTTCAGCCCATAATTCTCTTAATATTGCCATTGGACCTCTGACGTTACGTCCATATAACAACTCAAAAGGGGAGTATCCTAAAGACTCTTGTGGGACTTCCCTTACCGCAAATAATAAAGCTGGAAGATATTTATCCCAATCGTTTGGACGTTCAGCACACATGCGACGTAACATCTGCTTTAACGTAGCGTGGAAACGCTCTATCAGTCCGTTGCAAATTGGGTGTCTCGGACTACACGTTAACTGTTGAAGAGAAAGAAGTCTGCTGACTTCCTTCATTACCTCAGCAGTAAACTGTGATCCACAATCAGTCAACATTTCATCAGGAATGCCAACCCTACTAAACATTTCAATAAGTGCTTCCGCGACACGTTCCGTCTCAATACTCGGTAAAGCTATCGCCTCTGGATACCTTGTCGCATAATCTATCATGGTTAAAATATACCGAGATTTCCTATCAGATCGAGGCTCAATTGGACCAACTATGTCCACTGCCACCCTCTTAAATGGCGTATCAATCAATGGCATTTTTCCTAGAGGTACTTTAGTGACCCGACCTTTCTGAATAGTTCTCTGACAAATATCACAAGATTTACAAAATCTAGCGACATCACCGCAAATACCGGGCCAGTAAAACTCAGTTACAACTCTATCCAATGTCTTCCTAATACCCATATGTCCAGACATAAGCGTTTCATGAGACAGTTTCAACACCTTTCCTCGGAAACTTTGAGGGACCACAAGTTGGAAAGAGACTTTGTTACCCTTGGTGAACTCCCTATATGCCAACCCTTTTTTCTCAATAAACCTAGTTTCACCTCGGTTTAAACCACGACTCACAGTCTTGTTCCCAGATACAACCCTTTTCCGGATGTTTTCCAAAGTTGGATCATCAACCTGAGCTTGCTTGAAAGCCTCCTTGTCATCGTTAATGATCTGATCGGGAACCTTAAGTTTTCTGTAAGGCTTCTCATCCTGCCTAGTTTGAGACCTAGTTACAGCCGCAGCTGAGAAATGAGACATATCAGGAAGTTTTGATCCATCAATGTTACCGATAACCAAATCGTACAACGTATCATCCATACACAAAGCTTCAGTTTTCCCAGTGAAAAAAGGACAATCAATGTCAATCATTGCCAAAGGATACCTTTGTGTGGATTCATCAATCAACGTAACATTTGATTCCTTCCCTATTAACTGACTATCCGAAACCAAACTTCTCCGAACGACACAGCCTGTACACCCAGTATCTCTTAATACAACCACCTTTTTATTATTAACCAATCCTTGTGCCGTCGGTAACCTTGCCTTTAAGAAGTAACAGACACCTTCCCTAGTTTCCTTACTACACTCCTCCCTATCCGAAATCAAAGGATCACCAACCTTATTTTCAAAAATACTTCCAATCTCATCACCTTTCCTAGTTACTTCCGTTTGACAAAAACTAACTTGGTGTGCTGCGCCACGTGGTGTGCTATTATTTTTACCGCGTCCGCGAAAAGACCCTCTGAAATTACCACGACCACGTGTATAACCACGAGCTACATTTTGCGTATTCTCATTCTTAACCTGAGAACCTTGAGTCTCTACGCGCGTGTTAAAATTTTCCTTAACACCGCTATCACCAACTCCAGTTGCTCCTACCTCTGCGCTATACAATTGTTTCCTGTCGGGGTTCTTAAAACATTTAATTGTTAAATGCCCCTTACCGCATATGCTACACTTGATATCCGGTCTACCACTCGGTTTGTTCGAGTCAACTTTGTCCTGTTTACCCTGCGCTGCGCCTCTATTATCGCGTTGCCCCTTATTAATGCAACTATATACGCCCCCGCGCGCTTCTGCAAACAAATCTGCCTCCCTAGCCATTTCATCTAAATTACCAAACTGTTTTGGCTTCAGATGTACATACAGTTCTCTATTACATGACTCCAGGAACTGATCCCTTGCCATGAAATCACAGACAGCCGGAAAAGATTTTTCTATCTTTGCCATATTAAGCCATTTTTCTAAATAACTTCTCAGTCTACTACTGAACTGTATGAACGTTTCTGATTTCTCGGGCCTACTATAACGAAACTGTTTCCTAAATCCGCGCTCTGTCATGTCAAAATTCTTTAATAAAGCGTCCTTTAACTTTTCATAATCCGCCGCATCCTCATTTGACAACCGGTCATATACATCAAGTGCGCGCCCTTTGAGCAATGCACTTAAATACGCGGCCCAAACACTCTTATCCCATTTATTAGCCGTAGCATATTTCTCAAACCTAGATAAATAACTATCCATTTTATCTTTACCCTCTTCAAAATAAGGTAACTTAGGATCCCGGGCATGCGCCACCTTCTCAGCTTTTTGCTTTTCAAATTCTAGCTCGAGCTTCGCTCTCTGCATTTCTAACTGATTCCTTAATTCTTGGTGCTGTAGCTCAAACCCATGTTTTATTTTTTCTAAATGGGCCTCACTAATCTCTTTTGCCTCCCTTTCAGTCTTAATGCGTGCCATTTCAAGTTCCTTATCAACATTCAACATAGCTAGTTCATGTGCCCTTTCCTTTTCTTTTTCTGCCCTTTCCTTTTCTTTTTCTGCCCTTTCCTTTTCTTTTTCTTCAGACCTTAACCTTTCTAAATCCCTTTGCTCTTGCCTTTCTGCCCGCTCAATATCCTGCTGCTCTTTAACAAAACCTTGTAACTCCTTCCCCTCATAACCTAAGTCCTTTCCCATTTGCATTAAACGCTCCATTATTGATAACGTAAATCTCACGTTACTATCAAAACCACTATAAACTGATCAGTTATGATCAGTGATGATTGAATGGGCTTAACTAAAACGTTATGATATGTGTTATACGCGTTAATCTAACTAAAACGTTAGTTATTAAAGCACACGCGATTTGAAATGTCAAATGCTTTCAGCACAGTATGACGCTGCGTACTGGCAGTCTAATATGACGTCATAAACTGACGACGTTTACAGTAAAATGCTACAATCCGAAGTTTCATCACATTACAAAACTCCGATCATAACAAGTCACCATTAATGTTTCTATTACGTCATACCTAACCTCAAGCCACAGCGTAAATATTAACGCTACCGTTATGTCAACGTCAGTAAATTGTTAACGTCACTACGTCAGAACCATGTGTGGGTAAGATCAATTAGAACCTCCAGTTTAACTTAGTAGAATGTCAGGTAACACAATTAAGTGGGGTCTACTTAAGTTTTCCGTTACCAAGAAAAAGTGGGGTTTGCCTTGCCTTCCTGCTCAGAAATTATCGACTTGTCAGTATCCATTCAGTTGAATACATGGGTTTCGCACTTCATCAACGCAGGAAGGAAGATTCAAGTTAATTTCTAAATGTGGCTGTCAATACATTTTTTTTTTTTTAAATTGATGATTCAGAGTATCAATGTGCTGTTCCACAGCCGGGAACACCAGCCAGAGATCAAATTCTCACTTCACTGACACCAAATGTTACATGTGGGTTTACGGCGTCCCGCAAACCCCCATGCTGACAAGACAACCGAGCGTGATCTCTGGCAGGTGTACGGGCAGCTGTGGGGTAAGGCACAAGAAAGATGTTAAATGAATGACATGAATTATTTACAGTATCTACATACAACACTCACTAACACAAAACATCAAAATTTGTTGCTTCTGTAGCCAACTCACGACGTCCGCTCCGAAGGCAAAACACTGTTCTGTGCTCGGAACGGGTGACGTGAATACCTACAGAAGCAAACAACAAAACAACAACAAAAACAAAAAAAAGAACCAACACAAGACGCGACTGGCCAGTTTATAACTTAGGGTGAATCCCCCACTCGCGTGACACTTCCTCTCGCGAACTAGTAAAACTAGTCTATCAACATGGTTGATTATCCTAGGTTTAGCGATCACGTTTGCTGATCAGACGTTTAGTGATCGTCTAAATGACCTGCAGGTAAGTTGACCTCTTCCATGATCACATTTGTTTACAACGAACAATGATTTAGAAGATTCTGCTTCTATCCTGGTAGGCGCTGATTACGGCGGTCTGTCCGCCCTTGCTGGACCCTAACGCCTAGCGTCGTACCAGTACCTGCTGCTATGAAGCAGGGAGCAGCAGGTCACACATTGTTATGCCTGCAAATTACGATAACGGGACTAGAAACGAGTCACAAAACATACATGCTATATCATGATCCCCCTCCCGGAGAAGTAAGAATATGTTCATGCATACACCGCTATTGCGCATGCGCCGACCAGACATACAGGCTGATTAGTGCATGCGACAAATAACCGTACAGCAGAACTCAACTTGACTGTGCATCAAATTATCAGCACCCAGCGCTTGACACAATAATACTCAACGTTCATGTTTCCCTACTGAGCACTACAGAAATCAATTAATGCTCACTACTACTGAGCATAATACTCATCAAATTTGTGCTCACTACATTATCACAAGTAAGAGGCAATTGAACAGACCACGCCTTTGCGCTACCTGGTCAGCTGCCAATTACAGGAAACATAACAATCTCTATTTCATATCCTTCTCCGCAACACGGCTCACAAATATAGCTATTCACAAATTCAATACATTAATAACAGATAGAAACTACAACAGAAGATTTTCATCTATAATCCACACATTTGTTAGTGTCTCATATGGGCCAACACTGTTTGCCGTAAATTCTCTCTATTTGGTAGGCACCCCGTCACAACCGTCCTCGCGACGCCGATGACGCAGCTGACGTCATCCCCGCCGCTCAGGCCGTTATGACGTGTGGCGACCAAATACTCCCACTTATCATCATCACGTTCTTTATATGTACATACATGCACAAACTGAGTTATCAGACAAAAACGGCATCATTACAAAATGAACTCGTAATTCTTCTTGAACAAAATTATTTCTAATCAACGTGAACATGCTTGTAAAATAAAATTCATTACGGTTCATCATCACGGACAACCCAACAGGCTCTTGTATGAGTTTGCCCTGATGATGAAGATGTGGTTAAACCCGTCTTAAGTTTACGTCCCCTCTACACCTAATATCATATTGGGACGGAACCACGGTTTTCTAACCACAGCTAGTCACAAGTCATAGATCAAACAAGTGACCCGGCGTTTATTAATTACATTCTACAAAAGGGGTCTAAAAGCCCAAATGAATCTAGAATGAGCGGGTGTCCAAACTTTACGTCTCACCAACATCTAGGGTCAGCATGAGACAGGACCTCACTTAGAAAGACTCATTCTACTACTGGAGAAGCCTGGGATCGATTCTGCGACGTCTAGCTGGCAAAGCTAGTAGCCTAATCACTACAGGCCACAACAGTGAATTCAGAATAGGCTTCAGAAAGTTGGGGTATACTAGAAGTAAACCCCTCCAAACCCTACAAGCATGTTCATACAAAAATAATACTAAACATAGATTTAACATACCTTTCAATATACTTTCTATTTCCCCGTCACAATGTTGTGTTCTCTCTTACAACTTGACCTGCTGCTAAAGTGTCCGCTTTTTTCAGGGTTTATATATCTATGAATACTACCGGAAAATCATGCCTACTCGTATTACCTTGCTTTGTTCGTGGGGAAGTGGAGATACCGGCCACAAACAAAGCTAGATAGCAAAAATCGAGTAGACAATGGATTTGCGTTCAAATAGTATATTTCCCATAGGAAAAATTGATGAAACGACCCTATAATCAATGACATGACTCCTGTCAAAACGAACACCCACACAACACGTGACGGGAATAAAAATCATATATGGCACAATTTGGCGGTTGGCGATTTTTAGGCAAATTCTATAGGACTCGGCCTTTTAGCGGCCCCCTGTATTGTAAAAACAGCTCTCTATAAACCACTCATGCATACATCGTATGATATGTGCATGACTTGTTCATGGAGCCGCACAGTTTGCGTACCATATTTCACCTAAAATATTTCACTCGCACCGCCCTACCATATATCTACTAAAATAATTTAGATGTGCATAAGCACCAGAGAGGTTTCCTATTCCATCTCGTAACAGAGCGAGTACAATTTACTACCCGATGTTATATCTAAAATAGGTGACCCCATCAACACTGTAAAGGTCATTTTGGAGATGTTGCTTCCAATTTTGTGGGACTTTTACCCCGCATTGAGAGGTGACCATTAATGTATACCTTGATGAGATGCCACAGAACATGGCATCTCATCAAGGTCTACACTGTTTGCTTAGGCATGCCAGTCCGAATACATACAGCAAATACGGTACACTTTTATGGAGTCAAGTGTGCGACCTTAAGTATTGTAATTTAAATCAGAATTCAATTTTGTTTAGAGTTGCAAACTTTTAATGTAAATACTTTGAAGACAAAATCTATTAATTCAAAACAAAGTTCAGAAAAAGACCTGAAAAATGGGGGGAAGCTCCAAAATGCGGACATTAATAAACAGTGCAGACTCAGGTGAGATGTCGCACTATGCGGGTCTGGTCATGATCTTCACTGTTTGCAAAATTGTCAGCCATTTTCAAAATAACTTTGCCCGCCTTTTTGTCCTCTCTATAAATTACTTAGTGACAACTTGACACCCCTCAGTTTCAAAATGGACCCTATACCACAACATCATTATAACACTTGGTTAAATCACAGTTTTGGATATAACACAGCTTCAAGATTGATCCGAAAAATGAATAGATTATATACAAAAAATGACCAAAATGACCATAAATGGTCATTTGTCTGTATAATCTATACAGTTTCGTTTGGATATAACATGATTGTTTGACTAAAGGGGCTCTTACACTGTCACGATTTTGGCCACGACTCACCAGGATTTTTTAAATCGTGGTAAATTGTGAACAAAGTCATCGAGATGTCGGCAGAGATCTTGAGGAATCGTGGTTGATCATGATAGTTCGGGAGTGACCACGACTGTTTTGGACATGTTAAAAACATTCGTGACGCGTCGGCATCATTTTTCAAATTGTAGCTCAGTCGTGAGCTGTCGTCGTGGTAATCGTGGCCAATCGTGAATAATCATGACTGAATTCTACCACGATTGAGCTACGACGAGACAAGATCATTTACGATTCCGTTGCGACTGCCTTACGATCTACTACGATATCACGACGACTGCTCACGACAATGCAAGATTCACCAGGAATGCACTATGATTGATGATGACTTTAGCACGATTTATCCCGACTAACACTTTTATATATCCAGATCGTTATAAATCCTGACCAATCAGGAGAAGTCTTAAATGATCGTGAGTAAATCAAATTGAATCCTCCATGATCGTACTGAGTCTTTGATCATCGTGCCATTTCGGCCATGGTCTTAGAGCAGTCTTGCAGGGATCGTGAGAAATCATGTATGATCGTCTGATATCTTGAAGCAATCGTGGTGCAGTCGTAGAAGAATCCTACAGGATCGTAAGACATTGTGATCGATCGTGTAGGATCGTTGTAAATCGGCTCTATTATCGTACAGCAATCGTGATTGTTCGTAGAAGTGTCGTAGCAATGTCTTTAGTTTTCGTAGGGTAGTGAAATCGGAACCGTCTATGCCCCCATTTGCCACGATTTTCATGGTCCCCGTTGGTCGTGGACAGTCGTGGACAATCGTGGTCAAATTCGTGACAGTGTAAGAGTGGCGTAATGCTATGTTCCCACTATCACGATTCGCACCACGATTGCAATCGTGTTCTTAATCGTGGCTTAATCGTGGTGATCCTATCAGATCTTATCGGATCTTGAGGTCAGTCGTGGCAATCGTGTTAATCGTAGAAAATTTTTGAACGGTTCAAAATTTTTCCACGATCAACACGATCGATTTCAAATCGGGATCATCGTATCACATCGTGTTGCATCGTAACAAAGCGCGACGGATCGCATCTAATCGTGCTTCCAAATCGCGGTGATCGGGGCCAATCTTGGACAGAACAAACGCCGCGTTTTGTTGAGATGTGTTGCGATCTCACAAGATCTGTTACGATTTGTTACGCTCTGTCGAGTCCCATTGCCCAAGACCTGCCACGAATGACTCGTGATCAGATACGAGATGATACGAGTAAATGCGATTAGATACGAGTAGGCTACGTTTTTATACGAACGTTCACGATCTATTACGAGTTCTCAAGATTAAATGCGACTCATTCGGCGATCTGCTCATGAGTGAGTGAGTGAGGATATTTCAGTTTTACGTCCAACCAATAACTAAGGTCATACGGAGACGGAACCTCGGTTTCTAGACTCATCCGAAATTCTGGAGAAGCCCGGGATCGATCCTGCAATCCCTGATTTATACAGGCCTTTGCTAGTATTTTTAAAGCCTTTGAAAGATGCCACCCAAGGGTAATGGAAGCTAAGAATGGAAAAGGCAAGCCTGAACCATTCCAGCCAGAGAAATTGCCACATTGTCATCATCCGCAACTCCTACCACCATCAATGGTTGAGGGTCAGTGTTTATGCTGTAAAAGTTCGAGAAACAATTAAGTCAATGGTCAGTCCGGCTGTATATATACCAGTCGGGGTCAAGTCGTAGCTCAAATCGTGATCACCATCGATCATGATCGTGAAAAACATCGAGACGACAGTCGTATGCTATCGTAACGGAGCGCATCGGCTCGTGATGAGCGTATAAGAACGTATCTGCACGTATCAGATCGTCCCAATTCGGGGTACTCGATCGTGATGATCCTTTCAGATCGAGACCAAGTCGTAGACAATCCTATCGGAACGCATTTGGTCGTATCTGAACGTGAGAGCAGACCGTGGCTGATCGTGATTCCTGAAATTGACAAATCGTGATTGGATTGCATCCGAGCGCAACGAATCGTACTAGAACGTAACGACTCTCATCACCTCGTATCCAAACCTGAACTTTCAGAGAAAATTCCACGACCAGCTACGAATGGCCAATCGTGGCGTTCGTAACGGATCGCACGACAGTGGGAACCTAGCATAACATGGTTTCTGCTTTGGACCCCATTAATAGTGTTATAAAGAGGGTGTGGCATACTACAACCAAACTTCATTTGCTTGAACACTGCTTAGCGACGTTAAACCCGAATTCACACACACACACACACACACACACACTTGAACACTGCTTCTGGATCGTGAAACTGTGATTGAGTAAGGGGTAATTTGACCCACTGAGAGTATTAATAGCGGAACGTCAAGCGGCATATCGGGGAAGACTAGGATAGGTTTGCTCTTCTATAAAATATCTTGGAAAGGTATGTTGTGTGTACTCATTAGAATCACCTCATGGAGGTGATTCTAATGAGTACACACATCACACCTTTTCAATGTCAAATAGGTATGTTGTTTGTACACATTGGAATCACCTGGAATCACCTCATGGAGGTGATTCTAATGACTACACACATCACACCTTTTCAATGTTAAATAGGTATGTTGTGTGTACTCATTGGAATCACCTCATTGAGGTGATTCCAATGAGTACACACATCTTACCTTTTCAATGTTAAATAGGTATGTTGTGTGTACTCATTGGAATCACCTCATGGAGGTGATTCTAATGAGTACACACATCACACCTTTTCAATATTAAATAGGTATGTTGTGTGTACACATTGGAATCATCTCAGTGAGGTGATTCTAATGAGTACACACATCACACCTTTTCAATGTCAAATCGGTATGTTGTGTGCACACATTGGAATCACCTTATTCAGGTGATTCCAATGAGTACACACATCATACCTTTTCAATGTCAGCATACGACACCTCAAGATATTATTAGCCTTTTGAGTGGCCGGTCCACGAGATTCGACCTTTTTGTTGGAAAAAGAACCAGAAAAAAAAGACTAGAGAATAAACTATAGCTCGACATGGTTTTTCCCCCCTCCCAAAACGTCACGTAAGCGTGTATAATCGACCGGGAACAAAGGCCTAGGTCGCATGGGAACCAGTGCCAGTGACAAATCATTGAAAATTATCAATCAATCAATCGTTCAATTAGCAGAAACAAAGCACTACACTAAAGTCTACAGCAATTATTTTATTTATTTTTTTGGCTCCTTAAAGAACTGGCATCAAATAGAAACCAAAGGCATGCAGTAAATCTGTTGATCTCTATGTACATCAATTTAATTAAAGGGTCCACAATTACTGTTTACAATAATGATGTTAAAAGAAACCAGCAGACAAACAATTATTGTGATTGGCATCTTAAGGGTTGAAAGTAATGAATGTCTTGGAACTGTGACAATATTTTCAGGGGAGTTGAAACAGGTGACCATTTTTTTCAAGGGAGACAATTTTGGGATTCTTATTGACTTTGCTTGAATTTGACAATGTCCCCTCATGAAAAATTTCCTTTATGAGGTGAATTCTTTCCTTTATGAGGTTACCCCTGTTAAAAAGAGTGACATTTTTTGTTTGTTTGTTTGTTTGTTTGGGAGTTTTATGTCCAGTCAATACTTTTTAGGTCGGATTAACATTAGGTCTCTCACCGCTGTGAGTTCAAGCCTGGCTCATGTCAAATGTGAGACGGCAAGTTCTTGCATTCCAGACAAGGAAATCAGTGATTATACCCTGGGATAGAAATTTATGTTCTGACTCAGGTGTTCCAACCCAATATCGAATATTTACATTTCCAGTGTAAAGTCTAATGTAAACCTATAGAAAATTATTGCGTTCATACGTCCATGAACGCATCGAATCACATGATTTTAAGTGACGTTAAGTGACGTCATTCTAAACCATTGTTCTCTACGGGCGTTGATGACGTCAACGCTGCTCCGCTCTTTGTAGAAAAACAGCGTGCAAACGTTTTTTCAGCTTTAAAAGTTTGCCCTACAAGCATTTTTTCGCCCAGTGATGAGGGGCAAATAATGAAAATATAAAAAATAAACTTAATTTTTCTGCTTTTCATGAAAGTATGAACGGCAGTGGGTCGCTAGCAAAGTTTACATGAACCCCTTCGGGGTTCATTTACTTTGCATGCGATCCACTGCGTTCATACTTCCATGAACTGCAGAAAAATAAATTTCATTTCTTAAATAATCGCGTGTTTGATAAATGTACTGGTTGAATATGACCTCGTATGCGCCATCGTTAAGGTTGACGTCATGCACATTACGTGACGTCACTAAACATTCTTGTAGTGTCATCACAATATGGCGGACATTGGTAACCAAAGTGACTGCAGCATTAAAACTCAGCGCTAAAAATGGAAGGTATGCAAGAAAAAGAATCCTATATGGGTGTGAGGGGTGGACAGTGACCCTCGGGACGGATTTTTCCATCCACCCCTCACACCCATATAAGATTCTTATATTCTCCAACAGAAGGTCAGGTGTTTTTTTTCTGGGTACTCCAGTTTTTGCCCACCTCTGATTAACGATCAGCTTGATATGAGTGAAATAATCTCGAAAGGGCCATAAAACCAAAACCAAAAAAAAGGAGAGAAAAACTTCAAATTGAGCAACCATCCTTCCTACATAAGAAGTTAATAAGTACAGTGTACGTTCTTTTACAAGAAACTGACAACTGCTCTTCCCGAATCTCTTTTTTTTTCCTCGAAAAGTCGCCGCCCCTGAAGGTGTATTCATTCCCCATAAGGACTAAAAAAGCTCTAAATTAAAGGAGTCAAGTGTTCAACTTATATTACTATAGTTTAAATCAGAGTTCAACAACTTAGAGAAACATCAATTTATGCAAGTACTTAGAAGGCGAAATCTATTTATTCCAATCACAGTTCAGAAAAAAAAATCCAGAAAAATGAAGAAAAGTAGGTTATTTGAGATGGGAAACCCTGAAAATGAGTGCAGGACCAGATCAGCAGCTACAAAATGTGGCATCTGATCAGGGTCTTCACTGTTTGCAGAAATGATGATAATGCTTGACCCTTAAGATGCTGAGAAAAACGATGACTATTTGCTGGACTTGAAAATTCACATAAAATGTCAAGCCATGAAGATAACCCATACGTACGACTTAGTAGTGCATTCTTTCACATCTCCAGAATGGCTACTTTTCTGATGAAAATCTGTTATTTCTTTCTTATTTATCATGCAATCATAGGTTGTTGGTGTTGAATTCGTTAGAACCGCCTCAATGAGGCGGTTCTAACGAGTTCCCACAACCTATGTCTTGGAGCAGAAATAAGAAAAATAATTAATACCCCCGCAAACCCCAGTTTTCTCTATATAAAGTTGAGTTTAGTTGAGGGGGGGGGGGGCTTCATTTCACAAACTTGTTCACGTGATGCTTTCCCTGAAAAATAAGAAAAACAAAATTGATAGTTGATTCTTCACATGAAATGTCAAGCTAGCCTTACTTTCCCTGAAAAATAGGAAAAACATAATTGATAGATGATTCACATGAAATGTCGAGCTAGCCTTATTTTCCCTGAAAAATAAGAAAAACAAAGTTGATAGATGATTCACATGAAATGTCAGGCTAGCCTTATTTTCCCTGAAAAATAAGAAAAACAAAGTTGATAGTTGATTCATATTAAATGTCAAGCTAGCCTTATTCTCCCTGAAAAATAAGAAAAACTAAGTTAATAAATGTCAAGCTAGCCTTATTTTCCCAGAAAAATAAGAAAAAACAAACTTGATAAATGTCAAGCTAGCCTTATTTTCCCTGAAAAATAAGAAAAACAAAGTTGACAGATGATTCGCATGAAATGTCAAGCTAGCCTTATTTTCCCTGAAAAATAAGAAAAACAAAGTTGATTGTCATCTGCTCTTGAATTTTTCCATAGCATTAAAGCACTAATTAATTAACACATTTGGTACCCGAAACCCCAAAACGGGTACCTTGGCAAACAGTGTAGGCTCAGATCAGACGCCGCAGAACGTGGCATCTTATCAGGGCCTACAATGCTTGCTAAAAGTTAAGCCAATTCCCGAATAAATTTTGAAGATAACACAACCTGACACCCCTAAATTTTGAAATGCTATATATAAGGAGGAAGATTCCATTTGGTACAAAAAGGGTTACAGGCATAATCTATTAGTTCCGAAAAAAGAGTAAAAAAAATATCAGGAAAAATGACAAATATTGACTTTTTGGCAAGATTTTGTTTGATATGTGTCAATCACTTATACAAATCTTATCCATTCTCGTAAAAAGTAATAAATGACTCCGAACAGCGACAACATTTTAAAAGTTGACAAATCATTCATTCAACATGCCTCTAGAGTCTTGACCTGCAGTTTTTTCAATGCTATGGTTTTAATCCTGCTATTAACATTTACAAATGAAACCTGCAATCAACTCGAGAATCATTTTCAGACTAAACACCACACCAGGGTTTAAAATTTTACTAGAATTTTTCAGCTATATTTCAAATTCTATATAATAGAAGTCTCAGACTTAACAAAGGTCTTATAATTACCCTCACTGATGCCAATCACGACAATTTTCGTCTGCTTTGCCATCTGCCGGTTACCTTATAAGTAATTTTCTTGCAAAAAGTGTGGACCCAGATCAGACTGCTCCTATAGGAGCAGTCTGATCTTGGCCCACACTGTTTGCCTGTACCCAGATCAGACTTTTGCAAAAATGTTTTTAAAAAGTTTGCAAGAAGATTCAGCAGACGACATATGCAGACGACATTATCAGATGTAGTTTTTCTTGGCTCTAAAGGGTTAATATAGTCAAACCTCTAAGTATACACTGACATTTGTTCCAATGGCAAAACTTGTTATAACGGTAATCTCGGTGCAGTGAATCCCCAGCAAAAGGCTTCAGTACTTGGTGTGATGTCACATATCTTGCTGTGATGTCAACCTTAAAGATGGTGCATATTAGGTCCTATTTAACCCTTGCATATCCAACACGTGAGATTACTCAATTTTTACCCTGTCCCTAGGTAGGAACACCAGGGTAAGAACAGTATTTTTATCTCGGACTCAAGCTATGGATATCCTTATCTGGTGAGGAAGAAAAATTTACATTTAGGTCCCGCCTACCATTAACAAGTTACAATATAGGAGTCCGATTTTCCATACGTTTGTCCATCTTTTTGTCTGTCAAGCCATGAACATTTTTTCTTGCATAAATGTCTATGCGCATGGCTGTTTGAAGCCATTGTCAAATGGACCAAAAGCCGGGCTCAAACAGTAAAACCGTGTTCAAATCATGAAATTCGCGTGGTGTTTGAACATGGATTTTGAGCTTTTGATATCACAAGACGGGCCTTGCTTTGTTTACGTTACATTGAGCGATGTAACGTTATCGTCCTGAATGTAGCGTTTTAGGGTTCTATGATGGCGTCAGATGGTTACTGTGTATCAACGTCATTGTAAACAACATTCTGAACTGGCCGCCATGTTGGTTCGCCGATCGCATTTGAAGAATTTATATGGAGTTTATCTGGAACTTTTCTGCATTTTCGTCAGAATTTACTGTCGGAATCGTAAGTTATGCAAGATGGTTATTTCATTACATTAACATTTGCCAGGCCCTCGGAAATTTGAACATTCGGCCTAGCTGCCTCATATTCAAATAGCTTCCTCGGAACCCGGCAAATGTTAATGCATGAGAAACCATGGTTGATCCCTATAGTGACAACTCTAGCAATTTCACCCTTATGGTCAAGTCCGTTTCTCAAAAACTGGAAGAGCTTCTTTACTGATACTTTACCAGGTACAAACTTGCATATAATGTAAGCATCCATATTTGACCATGACCTAGATTTCATGGTTCACTGACTTGTGAACTTTTGTGTCAAACTCATTGGTCACCCTATTCAAGCTCATTTCACAAGCACTATAAGAGTTTCATTAATGATGTTACGTACAAGCTTCCATCTAGGGATGGCATTGGCCTTAACCTAAATTTTACAGTTTGGTGATCGTCTTACCATAGTGTTCATCCTATTTCTCAAGAGGGTACATAAGAGCTTCATTAACCCTTTTATTACCAAATGGAATCTTCCGACTTTTATATAGCACAAGTCCATTTCAAAATTCAGGGGTGTCAAGTTGTGTTGTTGCCAAAATTTATTTGGAAAATGGCTGAAATTTTTACAAACAGTGTAGGCCATGATCAGATGCCACGTTCTGTGGCATCTGATCTGGGCCTGCTATGTTTGCCAATTACCTGTTTTGGGGGGTTCCAGTACAAAATGGGTTAATGATACTTGGCATCTAGGAATGGCAACTTTTATACAAGCATCTATGTTTGACCTTGACCTAGATTTCATGGTTTTGGTGACTTTGCACCCACTCAGGCGCACATATCGGCGGAATTTTTATATTGTTTTATTTATTTGTGTATTTTTTTTTTTTTTTTTCAGGAGAAACGCGACACCTTCAAGATCGTTGCCTTGTTTATCCATATTTTTGTTGTTCTGGGACTGGCAGTAGCTGTGTGTGTTATTCTGGGTTTAAAATCATATGGTGGAAGTGACGACGATGATGGCGACTCTCAAGAACAGGACTAGATCAGAGGCAGCAGTGTAATATCTAGGGTCGGGCTAATCGGAGCTGAAAAGATAATCCATTATCAGCCATGTCATTGTGATCGATAATCGATTAGTAATCGCTAAGGTTTTTGTCATTATTTTACCTGTCTGGCTTTCCGTCTGAGCATGACTCTTACCATATGTTTCACTTTACCATATGTATATTTGAACAGACAGGCCTGAGCAAACAGTGTAGACCCAGATGAGCAGCCGCATGATGCGGCGTCTCATCAGGGTCTGCACTGTTTGCCACTCATCCTGCTATATAAGGCATAACTTTGGGTAGTAAATTGTACCTATCAAGTAATCGATTAAAAGCAAATCAGAAATGATAATCATTTTTATGGAATTTATCGATCGATTAAAGGATTGTACGATTAATCGTGTCAGCCTTAGTTCTATCATCAGTCCAATTACAAAATCTCATAACTACAGTTTTCATTGCCCCCGCCCATCGGGCTTGGAGAAATAGATTGGGCTGCATGATGCTTCCAGGCAGAGCAGAAACCGGACGCACATGAGTACTGGTAAACCGCTTAGAGGATCTAAGCCTGCCATGGCAAAGTGGTGTGAGTCGGACTGTCCATGCTTATAAACCCTATTGGTTTCATTGGGCGACAGGGCTTGAGAAGTCATTTCATCTCAATGTCGGGTAAAAGTCTCACAAAATTGGAAGCAACGTCTCCAAAATGACATATACAGTGTTGACGGGGACAATACACCTCAAATCATAATACATAAAACTATATTTTTGAGTTTTTCACAGAGGCAGTTCTGATGAATACCCACAGTCTATATGTTTTGAGCACAAATACAAAAATATCAGACACTTTTACTAGAAAATTTTCATTTTTGGATGGTAAAATTTTCATTTTCTTTGAATAGGCATGTTTTCATTATGTCACATAGTATAAGGATACCAGTCATCATTATTCATGTGTACCAGTCATCACCATTAATGGGAACCAGGCATCACGATTCATGCTTATCCGGTGATGTTCAGTTTTCATTTGACCCAGTTGTTCAAAGCATCCTTAGCTTAACGACCATGTTAGTCATCATGGGCCCAGTTGTTCAAAGCATTGTTAGCTTAACGAGCTCATTAGTAATAAAATTGTTAACTGTTCTAGTAAGTAAGAAATCTAATATAGTGATGTTTTTGCTGAAAAAAATGAGAGCAGCATTTGCATTTGCAAAAGCTGCTCACATTTTTTTCAGCAAAAATAGTAGTATATTCGCCATATGAAATGACAGAAGTTTTAGCAATTTGTTAACTAACAACATTGTTACTTTTAAACAACTGGCACCAAAATTTTAACTATTCTTGCAATTACAATACCTGTTAACAATTTACAATCAGCGGCAACATTTCTTCTTTCAACTAAAAATTGATTGCCTAATTATCAGATCAAAATGTTTCAATTTACTTCTTTGTCTTTGATGGCAAGAATGTGCACCGGTTTGTCACAAAGCACTGTGAAGACCAGTCAATCATGTTTGACAGTCAAGTGTGACGACTTTGCACCTGTGACCTCAAAACAGTACAGTGCCTGATGTAAATTTCAACTCTTAACTGACTGACTGACAGATGTTTTTAAGGTAACCGGGCGCCATGGGCACATAGGGGCTACCCCCAGTTCGCCATCTGGGATTAGTTGTAGGTACTGCTCTTTTCCCTAGGCTGCCAATATGCTGACTCCTGTCTGCTTGACAGTTATCAGCTAGCCGATTGGGAGTCGGGTGACTTCTTTCGCGGAGGATGTGAGAAGTAGGTCAATCCCACCTCCCACATCCCCCGCTCAAGATGTCATGTAGGCACAGAACGCACCCAATGTTAAGCGTTTGTCCTGTAAAATGGGCAGTCCTCTGGCGGGGTTCGAATTTTGAATGCAGATGCAGACCAATGGTCGGGCTCTAGAATGTGGTGACACGTTGCCAATTCCGGCTGCAAAATGTGTCAGTACACAGCCCTTGTCTGACCGAGGAAAAAAGCTACTCATGCATTATCGGTTTTGGCTTCCATTAGTCTCTACCCCCACCCCTGCCGTGGTAGAGAAAACGCCTTGGGCACGGTGCTTGTTAAAGGGTGATAATGCATGTAATTTTGAATTTTGAACGGCGGCCAAAAGTGAGCCAGGAAGGGTTACTATTAGACCAGCCAATTTCGGCTATTGCAAAATGTCCTAGTACCCGTGCTCTACCACCTTGAGAACACGCCTATGCTGTGTCGCTACCCCCCAGGTCTCTACAAAGATAATCTTGGTAGTACCATGTACTACTGGCCCCTACTTTCGTTGCGTTGGAGTGTCATATGTTGATGTTTTGGTTGTTGCTTTTCTCTTAATTTGTAGTTAATTCAGCCAATCAGTGTGCAGTTGTTGACTTCTATCGCGGAGGATGCGAAAGGAGGTCAATCCTATTTTGCTTCTTAGCTTTCCAGTTTCTGAAAAGGTGATGCTTTCATCGACGTAGGATGTCGAGTTCTTATAAATTCGTAAGTGGGTCAATTGGGACCAGACCGCCATATTTGCATATCATTATCTCATCCTCCGTGAAGGAAGATATCATATTGGGGATATATGGATTGTAATACAATATGGATCAGTACTGATTGTATGTGGTAGTGTTGTAACCCTCTTTTGTTCAGGATCAGTGTGGTTAGAATTATAATGTTTACACAGGCGTGTCTTTTAGTGGTGAAAAGTTATGTGGTTTGGCAAAGGCGAGTATGTGGCTAACCAGCCATTGTGCAATTTCGCTTTTATATCGGTTGAACGGTCGGTCTGAAAGGCTTTTTTAAGGGTCTTCCTGTGTCCAAATCCCTATCAAATTTGGTCATTACCGTTGCCCCGCCTATTAAATTGTTCTGTATTTGACCTACTCCAGAGATGTATGCTCCGTTCTGACAGCATGCTGTCTTCGCTTCGCACATTTCTGGGTTTCATCAGGAGGGTGTCCCCCCGATGTGTTGCGTCGGCGGAGCACTCATAAGTGCAAAGCAAATGAGCCGCAACCACAGCGCCCCGCTTCAGTTCAACCGGTTCTAGTCCAAGTCATGTAGGGTAGGGTCTGTAAGAGGTAGAAGCAGTGCTCATGTAACCACTGTATAAGAGTGTGTGGGTTTTGTGTTCCCCCCCGCACCCATGCAACCGGGGACCCAGGGCCACCGCCCCGGGAACGGCCAGTCCGCCCAAAGTGGGGGAATCATGTCCCCAGGGGCACCAGCCCGGGGCCCCCAGGTGCACGGAGAGGCAGAAATATGAGAATGGGGCCTATATCTATGGGTTGGGCAGCATAAGCAGCACTGTTAAATTCTTAATAAAAACAATTCACCTGTTCGCGACGGCGCAGGCCAGAAGCACAACATGGTCACGGTCTGATTGGGACAGTCCCTCACCTAGGTTGCAACCAGCCCATGCCCCAGCAAGCACGTGATCACGACCAGGCGCAATTTTTTGTTTAAATGATTTGTTTAGAGAGAAACTTATATGCTACTTCAGTTGATTCTCCCGACCCAGACACACAGATGAGACTGTCTGCCAAAATCGAGAGAACCAATGAATATGAGTCATTTTCCGGCACACACAGCCATAGCGACCAGTGCGCCTGAACAGGAATATATAGGTTCACAAATCCGCACACGCCAAACTACATACAAGCACTTTTGGCATATACGGATGTGCAAACCTAATGCATTCAGGATGTCCTGAACACAGTTCTGGGCATCTACATGTAATTAAAGACTGGTTATGGAACAAGGCACAGGGAACCAGATTGCCTCCCGCAGTCAGTAACCTAACGTTAGCAGCATTGGTTGGCTCTCTGATCGAAACCTAGAAACCTTAGTCCCACGCCCAGCATAATTAGATTGAGAGATTCATATTGCTTTATGATCTAATCTCCCCTCGAGTCCCTGGGGGCAAGGATATATGGTGTTATTGGTTTGGGGCCAGGTGGTTATTGGAGGCTGTGTCTGTAATAGAAAGAAACATGCAGTATTAATGATCGCTGCATGAAAGGATTCCAGCGCTGGAAGAGAAATAAACTTGGATTAGTATTACATGGTTACTCTTTTATACTGCAGCTGTCTATATTTTATCGAATAACTCGGTGTCTTTCAAAAATGTAATGATTGCCTCGACTATCTGAGGCATAATGTTGCGTGGGGGGTTAAGTAGATCTTGTTCATCAAAAGTGTTGTATCCCAATATAAACAGTGCAGCTTTTAATTCCTGTCTGGGTTCTATATTTCCTTCACAGTGAAAAAGGATATGTTTGATGTTATTTTGTTCATCTTTATCACATCTATTACATTTGATGTGGTTTTGATTAAATACACAGTGGGTACCCAGCCCACTGTGGTTCAGTCGTAAACGCGTGTAAACCGCGTCATGCCTACGTCTACCGCTGTAATGGGTAGAAGTATTTTTAACCTTAGGTTCTAGTCTATGATAGAAGCGACCTTTACTTTGTGGGTTGTCCCATAATTTTTGCCATTTTGTCATAATGGCCTGGTTAATTGCCGGGTATATTTCTGTTTTGGTCGGTAAGGTCTGATCGTTTTTACCGTTTGTCATTGCTGATTTGGCATTTGAGTCTGCCATTTCATTACCTGGGATATTTACATGGGAAGGAATCCATTCCAGGTAGATATTGTTGCCTTTGTCTTTGGCTGAGTCTAAGAGTAGTAGTATTTTGTTTATTTTATCTGGTCTTGTTTTTGATTGGCCAGATTGTAGGGCTTGTATTGAGCTGAGGGAGTCTGTAAGTATGACTGCCTCCGGGATGTTTTTATCGATGATCCATTTAATGGCATGTTCTATTGCTATCAGTTCAATAGTAAATATAGACAGGCTCGGATTGGTTTTGAGTTCGATATTCACGTTTTCATCAGGGACCGAAACTGCTGCTCCTGCTGTATGTTTTTCAATATCTTTGCTGCCATCAGTATATATCTGTAATCTACCCCTATGTTCCCTTTCTATATAGTTTATACTAGTTTGTTTCATAAATGTTATGTCATTTTCCCCTTTTTTCCCAATGATGTCCTTGATTGCACAGGAGGGGGGGTTGTGCTTTAAGTCACACTTGTTTCTATAATGGGGTGGTTCGATATCCTTAGGTATGTTCAGCTCAGCTATGAGCTTCTGAACTGTAACGGAATATGGTCGGTATTTGTGTGCCTTTTTAGTAGTTTGGCACCCATGTTCCCCAATGAGGTCATTTACAGGCAGATTTTTACCCAAAGGCGAGGAACGTGCCCAATATTTTAGGATTAGTTCCTCTCTTCTTAAATGGAGTGGTTTTATGCCACATTCTACTTCGAGTGCATTAATCGGGGTGGATATAAATGCCCTTGTTGCAATGCGAAGGGCTTGGTTTTGTATTGTGTCGAGCTTTTTAAGTTGGGCTTGTGAGGCAGAGTTATAGGCTTGTGCGCCATAATCTAGTTTACTTAGGATGAGGGCTTTGTACAGGTTGATAAGGGTATTTTTATCGGCACCAAACGTTGTGCCCGTGACCAAACGAAGAATGTTCAGGTCCTTCTTACATTTCTGGATGAGCTGTTTTATGTGCTCATCCCATCTAAGTGCTTTATCAAGGATCATCCCTAGAAAGTTTACATTGTCCACAAATTCAAGTTTTTTGCCAAAAAGTTTGAGATCGAATTTGGAGGTGTCGATGTTTTTCTTACGTCTAAAAAGTATGGCTTTAGTTTTAGTGTTGGACACCTTAAACCCCCACGCCTCAGCCCAAAATTCGATCTTTTTGAGTGCTTTTTGAAGGGCATCTACGGCGCAACTGGGTGAATAATGTTTTCTCCATATTGCGCTATCGTCTGCAAATTGCGACAGCTGCAGTCTTTCTTCAGGGTCGAGATTCTCTTTTAATGAAACCATGATTATATTGAAGAGGATGGGACTAATAACACTGCCCTGGGGACAGCCATTTTCTAAATTGTGCTGATTTGATGTTTCTTGTCCCACCCTTACTTGAATTTTTCGATTGTGGAGGAAATTGTGTATCCATTTGAGCATGTTTCCGTTTATGCCAAATTGTTTCAGTTTACAGATGGTTCCTGTTGACCACATGAGGTCAAAGGCTTTTTCCAGGTCTAGAAAGACGGCAGCTACTATCTTATTTTCCATAAAGGCCATATTTATCTCAGAGTCTAATCTGGTTAGTTGATCAGTGGTAGATCTGTTGGGTCTAAAACCGGATTGAGTGTCAGCCAGGTGCCCTTTGTTTTCCAAATGGGCCGTCAATCGTTTAGCAATCATGGTTTCCATTGTTTTACATATACACGATGTAAGTGATATAGGTCTGTATGACCCTGGTTCCAGTTTATTTTTGTTTGGTTTCATAATAGGTATGATGGTGGCAAGTTTCCATTCAGGTGGGAGTTCTCCTCTTTGATAGGAGATATTCATAAGTTTTAATAGTTCCATTTTGGAGTTATCGGGTAGTTGTTTGAGCATTTCATAATGGATTGTGTCCGCTCCTGGTGTTGATTCCTTTTTGGATGATAGTGCAGTTCCCAGTTCAAAAAATGTGAAGGGTCGGTTTAAGTACGAGTTATTTTCTGTTGCCTGAGGTTCCGGGATGTGACCAAGTCCCCTATCTTCCATAATTATTTTAATAGCTTGAAATTTAGGCATATGATTTGACGATTTCGACATATTGTCATAATGTTGTGCTAGAGCATTAGCTTTTTCTTTTTCATCGGTAATGATTGTTTTGTTTACCTCTAGACAGGTAATATGGTCTGTAGGTTTACCCCGGAAGCGGTTAATCATATTCCATACTGTTTTGGAGTTTGCCTTATGGTCTAGTTTAGATACAAAATCACGCCATGAATTGATCTGTTTGTCCCTTTTAATGTCTCTTGCTTCATTTTTTAACCTGTTATAGTTTCGTTTTTGTTCTGGATTTTTATTTTTAAGGTATTTCTTTCTAGCTTGTTCACGTTTTTTGATAGCTATAGTAATTTCCTGATCCCACCAGGGCGGTCGGAGTGATTTTACTTTTGGTTTTGTTTTAGGAATAGTTTTTTGACAGATTTGTTGGAGGGATTCTACAAAGTCTGTTGCTATTTCCTGTGTTGGATTGTTTTCGTTTATTTTTAATGTTTCTGCGCACAGAATTTTGAACTTTTCCCAATCAGCTCTTTGTAAGTTCCATTTTGGATTGTGGGCCGTCCCCAGTGCATTGAATTTTGAAAGAAATCGGAGGTAGATGGGGAGGTGATCGCTTCCACAAGTGTTGCCCAGGGTTTCCCAGATTGTACCTATGCTCAGGGCTGGAGTGGCTATTGACAGGTCAGGCGATGTAGTATATTCGGCCATCGTGGCTTCATCATTCTCATTGAGTATAATAAGGCAGTTATTTATGACGAGGTCAAGTAAAGTTTTTCCCCTTGTGTTTGATTTGGAGCTCCATAAGGAGTCATGGGCATTAAGGTCGCCTACAAGGATGAAATTTTTGGTAGGGATAAGGTCAAGGACCTTTTGATATTCATCAGCTGTGGACCCGCTTTCAGGAGGGTCATAGCAATTAAGAATGGTTATTTTGTCTTTTTCTAAATATATGGTGGTGGCACAGTATTCAAGGTTGGGTTGCTCAATTTTAAGGTCTAAGTTTGTGAAGGGTAAATCGTTTCTAATATATGTTAGGACTCCGCCTCCTCTGTCTATTCTATGTTTGAAGGAGGCGACTTTGTAATTGGGTATGTGGGGTATTTTATTTTTCAACCACGTTTCTTGTAGGCAAAGTAGATGGGGCTTAAGTTTTTTATCTTCCAGTTGTGACCTCAGTTCGGAGATATTGCCCATGCTACGGATGTTCCATTGAACCAATTCAAGGTCAGAAGCTGTTGTTACAGCCGCGTGTGTGAAGCCGTTGCTGTAGTCGTGGGGCAATGGCGGGGGTATTAGTGTCTACCGGAGGTCTCTTGTGATAGTAACGTATAAATGTTGTTACTATGGTACGTTGTCTTAGGGATGGAGTTATTTGGTCGTCTGGTTTTTTGCTGGGCAACCATTGTGTTGGCATTTGTATTTATAGGATCGGGCCTAACTTGGTTGGATGAGGCAGTTCCTGTATTTTGAGGAGCATACCTCGGCACATTTGGTTTAAAGGGAACTGGGGGCAGGTTATGGGTCTGTATGAGGGGGGGAGTGTTGTCCCTTTCATCCACATGCTTCTCTATGATGTTTGATACTACCCTTTCTTTCTGCTTTTTATTCATATTGGATGTGTTTGTGTGTAAGATGTCTGTTAATATGTGCTTTAATTGTAGTAGTGTAATGGTTTTCGTCATGTCAGGTCCGGTTGCTGGTTGTTCGGCATTTTTAGTTTTATTTATTTTCGGAAAGTCCGTTTCTAAATTAAAAAGGGAGGGGGGTTTAATCATCATGAGGGGGGCTAGTTTTTTATCGGTCCTATGTGTTGTTGGATCTTTCCTTCTTTTTGACCATTCTATGTAGGTTATATTATTTTTCCTATCAATGGCATATTTCTGTTCCAGGAAGAAGGGGCAAGATTTGGATGCCGCTCCATGTTGACCGTAGCAATTGCTACATTTCCTTAATCGCGATTCAGTTTTATGCGTGCACTGGCTGTAATTATGATTTCCAGCGCACAAAGGACACTTAACGGGGTTACCAGGACAGTTGTTTATACTATGCCCATGTTCCTGGCAATTATTGCATCTTAGATATGGTATTTCGCAGGGGTAAACTGGATAAGATTCTGTCCTAGTTAGAAGTAGTGTGGGGGCTTCCTGAACATTGAAGGTAATTTTGACCATGTCTGTTGGTTGTTTAAGTTTGTTTGAAATTCTGTAAAGGTCCTTTATGAGTTGGCCATTTTGGTTGAATGACCGCTGAAATTGGGCCAGGTTAGTGTTGAAGGGGATGTTTTTAATTATCCCCGTACTGGTAGGATTGTTCTTGTTGACGGGGGCTGATTGCTGGGTAGGGGTCTTTGTAAACTTGGGATGGTGACCATGACCCGCTATTGGTTGCATGGCTGACTCCATGCCAATAATATGGAGGTTGGGATTATTGGGTACATGGTTAAAGTTTCTTGCTTTTGGTAAGCTATGTTTCGAGATAGCAAAAGTGGGACCTAATAGTCCCACTTTAGGATAGGTAGTTTTAATGTCTGACCCCATGTGTTTTTGGAATGCCTTTGTTATGGTCTCGGCCTCTTTTGATGACAGTGGTCTTTTTTCCTCTAATGATATTGTGAAATAATATTGATCCTGGTTCTGAGTGGGGTTGGCGGTGGGTTTGGCGGTGGGTTTGGTATTTTGAGTTCTAGAATAATTTTTAGTATTTTTAGTTCTAGAATTGAGGTCCTCTATGCAGGTCTGAATGAGCTCTACAAATGATCTTTCATTTTCGTTTGACACTTCGTTTACTTCTTTTTCAAGTGGGGATATTGGGCTTGATGGCTTGTTGTTGACCCTTTTAGCAGGGGTCGACGCTTTGGGGGAGTTGGAGTCATTGAGGTTTCTTTTTCTCTTGGGTACAGCTACGTTGTCCCAGTCCATGTCCGTGTCTTCATTAGCATGGTCTTTGTTGTTTGCTAAAGTGATGAAGAGTTCAGTTCGGTTTACTAATTTTGCCTTGGGTCTTTTGGGGGTGGCTTGATAGCGCTGGGATGAGTCCTGTTTCAACGGGGTACCTTGCTGAACTTGAAGCCGAGCTGGCGTTAGGATGGCTCTCTTAGGGGCTGGTGTGGTATCAACGGGTGTGGGGACGGGCTTGATGGGTGTACCGGCAATTTTTGATAAGTCCGGTTCTGTCCCGGGTTTTATCAAGTTTGGGTTCTCCGGGCTCTCCGGGCTCTCCGATGTCAGGTCGACCACTGATGGGGCCGGTGAGGGCTCGACGATTGCAGACACCGCTGTTGTTGGAGCACCGGCGGTACTTGAAGGGTTCGGTACAGTCCCGGGATTTGTTAAGGTTGGGCTCATTGGGCTTACCGGGCTCTCGGGTTTGGGGGGCCATGTGTCCACTTCTAAGTTAGGGTACATTATTTCTGCAGGTTCCTTTCCCGGGGAGCTTAGGATGCAAAAAAATGTCAGATCCAAATCCTTAGTTGGGCTGGTGTCGTTGGTGTGGTCACTGATCAGACCCTCATGTCCTTGCCCAGGGATGGGATAGGAATCGGAGATGATTTTCTCCGAAGGCTGGTAGTTATCCTGAAGACTCCCAGACGTGTTGATGGAGCTGTTGTCTTGCCCAGGTGTGGGATAGGTGTCTGGGGATGAGTCCTCCTTAGCGGGGGGATCCGGCGTGGTTTGACTCCCAGTTGAAGTGGTGCTGGATCTGGTGCTGGATAAATCACTTGTATCAGAGGTGGGGGTTGTATCCAGCACATCATATTGTGTAGCGCAAGACACTTTAGTTGCCATTGTACTAGTGAGTTGAGTTGTGAATATGGTTAGACAAAGAGACAAAAGGACAAAGGAAAGTATTGGGAAAACACAAGATTAACAATAAGGCAGGAAAATAACAGTAGTTTCTTACTTTTATATCTTGTGTATTCGTTTAAACTTGTTGTGGGTGTCTGTTGTCTTTCTCCGTGAGTCTGATGACCTAAAGAGAATAAATACGTACAAGGTTAATCGCAGCGATCTTTCACCAATGGCGTCTAGAGCTGGAATCCCTTCAACTCTTACCATCACAACACAATATTTGTACTGTTGTTGGTGGCACATTGACCAATCAGTGACCTGTGACCTCAAAACAGTACAGTGCCTGATGTAAATTTCAACATTTACCATCATGACCCAATATGTTTACTGTTGTTGGCGGCATATTGACCAATCAATGGTCAATACTGACAAGTGGGTGTGCTCTTGATCTAGAACAGTAAACCTTTTGATTGTCAAATTATTTCAGATAAAAGAAACTGGATTGCTGTTTATATCTTTGATCTTTACATAGAAAAGAAACATTTGACTGCAGTGCCAGGAATGCAAATGTTACAGCTGTTTGTAAATGGGAAGTAATACAGTGGAATTTTTGCTGAAAAAATGTGAGTAGCTTTTGCACTTGCAAAACCTACTCACATTTTTTCAGCAAAAATATAAGTACATTTACCATATTAAAAGATCAGTTTTAATGACATGTTAACAAAGGGCAGCATTACTTTTGAACCACTGGCCCTGATAAAAGATCTGAAGGTTGTGTAGAGATACAGTGAATATTAAATGTTTACCGTACATATTTTATGCCAGTATGTATTTGTTTGATTTGAGGTTTAACGTCCCCGTCAACACTGTAAAGGTCATTTTGGAGACGTTGCTTCCATTGTTGCGGGACTTTTACCCGACATTGAGATGAAATGACTTCTCAAGCCCTGCCTCCCAATGAAACCAATAGGGTTTATTAGCATGGACGCTCCACCTCGCACCGTGGTTCCTGGACAGTCTTGGATCCTCTAAGCGGTTTACCAGAACTATTGTGCGGACCCGATTCAGCTCTGCATGGAAGCATCATGCAGCCCATATATTTCTTCAAGCCCCTATGTAAGACATGTCATGATATTATATTATTTCGATTTTTTATTCTATATGCAATGATTCTAAAATATCACATTGTAGGCCCATTATATTACATGTATTTCATATTTTCTGTATGCAACAATTTTGTAGTATCACAAAGTACGCACATGTTACATTCGTTTACATGAGAACATTCATTTACATGAGAAAATGATATGAACCCATTTTATCCTCAAAACAATTTTGTAATGTCACATAGTAGGCACATGTTACATTCGTTTACATGATAGATTTTGTTTAAATGAGAAAACAGGTAATCCTTTGGAAACAAGTACAACACACAACTGAAAACTTACTGGATTTTTTTTCCTATTAAACTGTGCAGTGGTTCTCTTATCATATGAGAAAATAGATCTCTGTCATAATAGAAAATGCATTACGATAACACACCCGTGTGACAGAGTGCATTTTTTCACATCTCCAAAATGGCTACTTTTCTGATGAAAATTTGGGATACCGTATTCGCCCTAATTACTGCACAGTGCGCTAAGTTTTTTCAAAATCGTGTCAAAAGATCACAGTGAAAAATCTACCTAATTAGCGCACACTCGATGCGAAAACAATAGCTTCCAAGATGATGCATACTGATATTTAATGGGACAGAAATGGATACTCAAGCATTGTCTTCACTGTTGAAGAAATAACGTTAAGTTTTTTTTTATAGATTTACTGTGAGAGCTTCCAGGGGGAGGTTACTGTAAAGTGTGCGCTTTTGCATTTCTTTTTCAAAAATAGCTTTGGTGTGCGCTTATAGGAGCATGTGCGGTAATTAGGGCGAATACGGTATTTTTCTTATTTTTACTTAAAACATAGGTTTTGGGTTTTGAGGCGGTTCTAACGAGTATCCACAACCTATGTCTCGGAGCAGAAATAAGAAAAATAATGTTTACCCCCCTAAACCCCAGTTTTCTCTATATAAAGTGGGCTGTAAGGGGGTGTTCATTTCACGGACTTGTTAGCGTGATGTGTGCAGTGGGTTCTCTTATCATATGAGAAAATAGATCTCTCAGTCAAAATAGAAAATGGATACCAGAGTCATATGAGGAAATGGATCTTCCAGTCATATGGGAAAATGGATCGCTCATTCATATGAGAAATGATCTCTCAGTCACATGAGAAAACAGATCTTTCAGCCATACTTTTAGTCATATGAGAAAATGTCATATGAGTAAATGGATCACTCAGTCATATGAAAAAATGGATTACTCAGTCCTATGAGAAAATGGATATGAGTCATATGAGAAAATAGATCTCTCTGTCATGAGAAAATGGATTTCTCAGTCATGTGAGAAAATGGATTTCTCAGTCATATGTGAAAATGGATCTCCTTCATATGAGAAAATGGATCTGTCATTTGAGAAACTAGATCTTTCAGTCATATAAGAAAATGGATCTCTCTGTCATATGAGAAAATGGATCTGTCAGTCTAAGACATTTCATATGAAAAATATTGTAGGTAATAATGTAAAATTCGTCCATAGAAAAACTCATGTATATGACATAGGCCCTTCTTTCTGGTGTAGAATTTATCCATAGAACATGTCGTATGTGACATTGGCCCTACTCAATCTATGTATAGAAATTGGAATATATACATTAACACCTGGAAAAGCCATAATGATAACACACCCAAGTGACATACATCTCCAGAACTTTCTGATGAAAATTTGTGATATTTTTCTTATTTTTACAACAGACATGGGTTGAGGGTGCCCAGGTTCTTTTTTTTTTTTTTTTTTTTTTGGGGGGGGGGGGGGGATTTACGGCCCTTTCAAGATTATTTTACTCATATCGAGCCGATCGTTAATCAAAGGTGGGCGAAAACCAGAGTACCCGGGGAAAAACCACCTGACCTTCCGTTGCAGAACTTGGCGTCTCACATATGACCCGAGTGATGCTCGAACCACAGCTGTGAGAGACCTAATGATTAAGAGTCGGCGCTCTTAGCCACTACGCCACGGAGGCCCGTCAGGTTCAGGTTCTAATGAGTCTTGGAGCAGAAATAAGAAAAATAATGTATACCTCTGTAAACCCCATTTTTCTCTATATAAAGTGGGGTGTAAAGGGGTGTTAACATGATGTATGCATTTACAAACAGTGTAAATCCAGATCAGATGGCTTCTCATGCCATCTGATCTGGATCTTCACTAGTCATCACCTGAACAAGTCCGTGAAATGAACACCCCCATAAACCCCTATTTATATAGAGAAAACTGGGGTTTACGGGGATGTACCTTATTTTTCTTATTTCTGCTCCAAGACATAGGTTGTGGGAACTCGTTAGAACCGCCTTTAGAGGTGGTTTTAACGAGCACCCACAACCTATGTTTGCAGTATAAATAAGGAAAATATCCCGGATTTTCTTCAGAAAAGTAGCCATTTTGGAGATGTGAAAAATGCACTATGTCGCACGGGTGTGTTATTGTAATGACTGTTTGTCATTTGGTAAGTGAATTCATTTGAGGAGAAATTTGATTGGTTGATTGACAAAAATGGGTGTTTTCTTTTGTTTTTGCTTTGTTTATCGCCGAAAAAAATGAAAGTTTTAAGATGAAAAATTGTGATATTTTTCTTATTTCTGCTCAAAATATAGATTGTGGGCACTCGTTAGAACCTCCTCATCGAGGCTGTTCTAACGGGTACCCAAAAATATAGAGAACCGCCTCATCGAGGCTGTTCTAACGGGTACCCACAATCTATATTTTTGAGCAGAAATAAGAAAAATAAGGTATACCCCCAGAAACCCCAGTTTTTCTATATAGAAGTGGGGTTCAAGGGGCCAAAATTATATAGGCGTGTTTTCGTGATGATTAACCCTTTTTGTACGAAATGGAATCTTTCTTTTTATATATAGCAGGAATCCATTTCTAAATTTAGGGGTAACAGGTTGTGGTATCTTCAAAATTTACTTGGACAATGGCTTAACTTCTCACAAACGGTGTAGGCCCTGATCAGACACCGTGTTCTGCAGCGTCTGATCTGGAGCAGCACAGTTTGCCAACTACCCGTTTTGGGATTTACGGTACAAAATGGGTTAATCAGAGGTGGGTAAATACCGCAGTGCCCACAGAAACGGGTGTGTCAGAATTAATTTATTCATCAGAACAAGGCTTAATATTGCATAGAAATGCTAGCTTACTTTCATGACATATCAATTTTGCTCAGAAGTTGATGAGATAATGACAAAGTGCCTTTTATTTTTACATATCATAAGAACACCTCAGGAAATTGCTGCCGTTTTTGTACTTCCATATATATATATATATATATATATACATATATTTTTTTGTGAAATCTGCAAGTTTAATTCCATTTTTTTTTGCCCCAGTATACAATTCTTCTTTCAGACCAGGGGTCTTATCTGAAAGAAGTTTTCCAGTAATTTCTTTCTTTCCTATATTTTTGATAAACGTTTCAATTTTTTTTCACTTAAGGGGAATGGGAACACCTAGCACATTTTTCTGCCATTTTTCAAAGGGGCGTAACTTCCGGGACATTCTGTTCACTTTTCTTTAGGCTCAGTCCAACGGAGAAAGGCGTCTACTCTTAAAGGAAAGAATTTGCTCATCAGGAGCAGATTATTTCCTTTAAGAGTTGACCCCTGTTGACATGGGAGACAAAAATACTTTAGGAGGAGTTGCCTCCCCTGAAGGTGTGCCCATACCCCATAACTCCTACATGTTTTGCATCACAGGGTAGGAATTTAAATCTGGATTTTCATGAAATTTTGTGTTAAGAACAAATTTATTTTTTTAATCTTTTATAGTAGTCAGAATGGTGACAAAATGTCGTCTGCCTATGTGAAATGATGATGATGATGATGATTTCGTGTTTAACGACGCGTCAACCCTCTTTGTGGGTCATAAGCGTCAAACGGTTAATGGTTAAAAACCTATGTGAAATAAAAAGCTTAAAAAATCTTCTTTTCTGAAACCGCTAGGCACAGAGCTTACATATTCAGCATGTAGCAATGTCAAGTGGTCCTCTACATAAATTGTGGCAATCATGCCCCTGGGGCCTAAACTGGCCACGCCCCCGGGCCCCTTATCCCCCATAGACTTATAATGGAAAAAAGCTAAAAACATCTTCTTCTCTGAAACCACTAGGCCGTGAGCTTACATATGAAGCATGTAGCAATGTAAAGTGGTCCCCAACATAAATTGTGCCAACCATGCCCCTGGGGTCTAAACTGGCCACGCCCCAAGGTCCCTTAACCCCCATAGACTTATAATGGAAATAAAAGCTTAAAAAATCTTCTTCTCTGAAACCGCTAGGCACAGAGCTTACATATTAAGCATGTAGCAATGTCAAGTGGTCCTCTACATAAATTGTGCCAACCATGCCCCTGGGGTCTAAACTGGCCACGCCCCGGGGCCCCATAGCTCCCATAGACTCCCCCCCCCCCCCCAAATAGACTAAGATTGGAAAAAAGCTAAAAAAATCTTCTTCTCTGAAACCAATAGGCCGTGTGCTTACATATGAAGCAAGTAGCAATGTCAAGTGGTCCCCTACATAAATTGTGCCAATCATGCCCCTGGGGTCTAAACTGGCCACCCCCCGGGGTCCCTTAACCCCTTTAGACTTATAATGGAAATAAAAAGCTTAAAAAATCTTCTTCTCTGAAACCGCTAGGCACAGAGCTTACATATTAAGCATGTAGCAATGTCAAGTGGTCCTCTACATAAATTGTGCCAATCATGCCCCTGGGATCTGAATGACCACGCCCCGGGGCCCCTTAGCTCCCATTGACTTATAATGGAAAAAAAAAGCTTTAAAAATCTTCTTCTCTGAAACCAATAGGCCCAGAGCTTATACATATTAAGCATGTAGCAATGTCAAGTGGTCCCCTACATAAATAATGCCAATCATGCCCCTGGGATCTCAACTGGCCACGCCCTGGGGCCCCTTAGCCCCCATAGACTTATAATAGAAAAAAAAAAGCTTAAAACTTCTTCTCTGAAACAGCTAGGCACAGCGCTTACATTTTAAGCATGTAGCAATGTCAATTGGTCCTCTACATTAATTGTGCCAATCATGCCCCTTGGGTCTAAACTGGCCACGCCCCGGGGCCCTTTACCCCCCCCCCCCCCCCCCCATAGACGTAGAATGGAAAAAAGATAAAAAAAATCTTCTTCTCTGACAATAGGCTGTGAGCTTACATATGAAGCATGTAGCAATGTCAAGTGGTCCCCTACATAAATTGTGCCAATCATGCCCCTGGGGTCTAAACTGGCCACACTCTTGGGCCCCTTAGCCCCCCAAAGACTTATAATGTAAAAAAAGCTTAAAAAATCTTCTTCTCTGAAACCGCTAGTATTATGAGCTCACTTGATCGGCTCAAGTGAGGTATTGGTATGCCAATGGTCCGGCGTCCGTTCACATTTTCAAATAAGTATATCTTTAAAGCCACTTGGCCAATCATGATTAAATTTCATGAGAAGCATTACCCCATTGGGGGAGAAGATGCAGTATGTTTTGGGGTAATTCAGATTGAAACTGGTGTTGCCATGGCAACATATAGCTCCCATAGACTTACAATGGGACAAACTTAAAAAAATTTCTTCTCTGAAACCACTAGGCCCAGAGCTTACATATTAAGCATGTAGCCATGTCAAGTGGTCGCCTACATAAATTGTGCCAAACATGCCCCTGGGGTCTAAACTGGCCACGCCCCGGGGCCCATTAGCCCCCATAGACTTATAATGGAAAAAAAAAACAAACTTCAAAAATCATCTTCTCTGAAACCACTAGGCCCAGAGCTTACATATTAAGCATGTAGCAATGTCAAGTGGTCCCCTACATTAATCCTACCAAACCTGCCCCTAGGGTCCAAATTGACAATGCCGTTTTCCATTAGGAAGAACTTCAAAAAAAAAATTATGCTCAAAGACCATGAGTCAAACAGCTAACTAAAATGTTCCTCAGGTGAGCGGTTAGGCTCATTGAGCCTCTTGTATCCTTTTCCTCAACTGGTTTAATAAATTCAATTATACATGAGCACTCATGTAAGATTCTCTATGTTAAACATCATCATCACATGAGAAAAGGCTACTTATTCCATAGAGGACCAGCAGAGGCTCAGGCGAGCATGTGCAGTCATCATGAAAACATGCCTTTATAATTTTGACCCCCTTGAACCCCATTTTTAGCTCACCTGAGCCGAAGGCTCTGGGGGAGGTATTGTCTGATTGTCCCAGCCATTTGAAGAATGCTGGAAAGGACATAGTCCAGGGGCATGATTGGCAGGATTTATGTAGGGGATCACTTGATGTTGCTACATATAGCGCCATGTCCATCTGCATCTTTGTCTGTGTCTGTGTCTATGTCTGAGATGGCATTAGCAATGTTTTGTTTGTTTGTATTGGAGTTTAACGGCCAAGTTTACAATATTTTAGGTCATTTTTGAGCCGGTCAGTTTACCTATCCACACTTTTCCTGGGCAAGCTTATACGTAAGTGGTTAACGAGTACAGTGCTCATTCTTTGCCAGAAACTGACGCATTAGCTATGTGCATTAAAGTTTTCTTAATTGTGCTAACAGGCGGGATTATTCATGCTCCCTTGACACATTTCTAGTTTTTGTATTGGTGGGGGGCAGGGGGAGGGGTGAAGTGGGGGGAGTGAAGGTGGGGGGGGGGGGGCTGGTTTTAAGGTCATTTCAAGATTATTTCACTTATTTTGAGCCAGTGGTTAATCAGAGGTAGATGAAAACTAAAGTACCCGCCTACCTGGAGAAAAACCTTTTTTAGGCTCAGTTTCAGAACTTTGCATCTCACATGTGATTCGCGCAAGGCTCAAACCCAAAAGAATGAGAGACCTGCTAACTGGGCCCAGTTGGCCAAAACATTGTTAGCTTAATGAGCTCGTTAGTGGTCAAATTGTTAACTGTTATAGCAAGTAAAATATCTGATGTAGTGTTATTTTTGCTGAAAAAAATGTGAGCAGCTTTTGCATTTGCAAAAGCTGCTCACATTTTTACAGCAAAAATATCAATATATTTGCCATATTTAGCTTTCAAAGTTTTAACGATAACTAACAACTTTGTTAGTTTTGAAATTAAGAGACAGTGCTCCTTTCCACTAAGCCATCAAGGTCCATTGTATTTATTGGGAAAGATCTGTTGATAGTATCTGATATTAGATGTTTTGAAACAAAATTCATTTAAGTTTTATTTGTTTAGCTTTTGAATCATATATTTTATAGTTACACAGATGTCAGATTTTGACTTGTAAATAGATACTGTTTGTTTGAAGTGAGGTTTGACGTCCCCATCAACACTATTTAGGTCATTTTGAGAATGGAATTAGTCGCTTGAAAATTAGAGTGATCTCTATTTATTGTGTATTGATTTATATACATGTACATTCAGTGGCATTAATTTTACAAAGTTTGAAATTTAATGGATTGTATAAAGTACCTGTATAAGTTTTGTTATGGTATAACGATTAATTTTGGTTTCTGCTTTAAGCCTGGTGCGATATGGGAGTCTGGCTTTCTGTCCATTCTTTACTCAGTTCCTTCATTTCT
>OY757021.1:10540985-10580313 GCA_963580285.1 Lucinisca nassula | reverse complement strand
TTATCCATTCGTAAATCTTTTTCGGCCCCCGCCCATAGGGGCTTGAAGAAATATATGGGCTGCATGATGCTTCCACGCAGAGCTGAATCCGGCCCGCACACTAGTACTGGTAAACCGCTTAGAGGATCTAAGCCTGTCCAGGAACCGCGGTGCGAGGCGGACCGTCCATGCTAATAAACCCTACTGGTTTATTGGACGACAGGGCTTGAGATGTCATTTCATCTCAATGTCGGGTAAAAGTCCCACAAAATTGGAAGCAACGTCTCCAAAATGACCTTTACAGTGTTGACGGGGACGTTAAACCTCAAATCAAACAAATCAAACAAATCTTAAATCTTTCAACATTTGCGTCAGGCCTAGTGTCTATCAAATGATCCGGTTCATTTATGAAGAATTACGATCACAGGCACAACACAGTAGTTCGAGGAATTCTTGTTACATTTTGGTGTAGAGTCAAATTTTAATGGCCCAAAAACTTTCTGAACCATGAAAATTTGTTTAAGACAGGGGTATAGTTGTTTCATTTAATCCTTTGGTTTGTTTTCAGTTTTTACATCCCTATCAACGCTATTTAGAGCATTTTGGAGAAGTTGTTTCCAATTTTGCTGGACTTTCATGGGACATTGAGATGAAGTGATATCTCAGGTCCAACCACCCAAAGAAACCGCTAGGGTTTAAGGAGTGCTAGGGTTTAAGGAGCAATCCAACTTGCACCACTTTTCTCAATTAATCCTATCCGACTGAACATGACAACCCAAACCTTTGCAAACAGAGTAGATCCTGATCAGATGGCTTCTGAAGAAGCCATCTGATCAGGATCTACACTGTTTGTCATGCAGTTTGTGAATTGAAGGGATACATTATATCAAGTAATTTGATTTGTGGACAGTCTAAAAAAATTGATTTATTCAGCAGGATAAGGGTTTAACACTGATCATCATCATGTCTGTATGATGAATATGTACCACACTAAACCCCACTTTACATAGAAAAAACTGGCGTTTACATTGGTTCTCTTATTTTTGTTCCACAACATAGATTATGGGAACTTATTAGAACTGCCTCACTGAGGCTGTTCTAATAAGCACCCACAACCTCAGTTTGGAGTTGAAATAAGAAAAATATCACAAATTTTCAGCAGAAAAACATCACGAAAACACGCCTACATAATTTTGACCCCCTTGAACCCCACTTTCATAGATTAAAACTGGGGTTTCCGGGGGTATACCTTATTTTTCTTATTTCTGCTTTAAAATATAGATTGTGGGTACTCGTTAGAACGGCCTCGATGAGGCGGTTCTAACGAGTGCCAACAATCTATCATTTGAGCAGAAATAAGAAAAATATCACAATTTTTCATCATAAAACTTTCCGTTTTTCGGCGATAAAGGTGGCAATGTATTTGTATAGGCGTGTTTGCGTAATGTATTTGTTTTTCGAGATAGGATTTAATGTACGCAGTGTCACCCGGATTTGTTATTGTATTGTCATAGTTGTTTCATTTAAGACTGCTAACCAGTCAGATGCCGATCTGACTGAATTACCGAGGACTGCTTCATATGGTGTTGTTTCCTGTAAATTTTATAGGGGAAATCCCATTTGCGTTACCATATTGATCCTAAATATTGGGACAGATAGCCAAAGCAAACATTGTAGACCCAGATCAGACTGCTCCAAAAGGAGCAGTCTGATCAGGGTCTACACTGTTTGCCAGTTTAGGAGCAGTCTGATACTTTGTTGGTCAGTCCGTCTGCGCTGCTTGATCATGAAACAAATTTGTTAAAATTTTAGGCGAATTATAGCAAGTCAACAAGGTGTCAGAATTTTTAGGATTTTTAGGGTATTTTAGAATATATGTGTATTTTTAAGTGCACTATAACAACAAATGATATATTTTGATACTTATTTTGTAATATCTGTTTGTGTGATGTATACATGTATTCCTGGGAGTTTTATTCTAGAAAACGCACATTTACAGCAGAGATTTTTTTATGCGTTATGTACCTTTGTACATACATATATACATGTATGTTACTTTTAAAATAGATCTGGATTTGAAGTTTTAAATCGTTTTGATGCTCATTTCAGTTGAGCTGAACATGGGCATTAAATTTGTCCTGCTCAAAAATATTAAAATTATAAAATATTGAAATTTGTCCTGCTCATAAATATTAAAATTATAAAATAGTGAAATTTGATTTTCCTGCACATAAATATCAAAATGCCACCAGTCGATGAACAGTACAAATACATGACATTTTTCCTGCAGTTGTTGGCATTTTAATATTTATGAGCAGGACATGAGGAGGACAGAACTGTTGGGATTTTAATAAATATGAGCAGGACAAAATGTTCCCTGCCAATTTGAGATGTAAAACAAACCCTTTTTAATACCCCACCGCGAAGCCGAGTGGGGGTTATAGGAATGGCTTCGTCTGTCTGTCTGTCCATCTGTCTGTTTGTAACACTTTCTTATCTGCTCCATATCTCCTGAACCCTTCCATAGATTTTTTTTAAACTTTGGTCAAATATTCCTTTCAGTGAGCTGATGTGCAGAACTCATAAATAAACCATGCTGAATCAAGGTCAAGGTCACAGCTGAAGGTCACAAGCTTGAAACATTGAATTGTGTGTCCCTTCCATATCTCCTTTACCCTTGGAAGGATTTTCATTAAACTGTGATCAAATATCCCCCTCAGTGAGCTTATGTTCAGAACCCATTAACAGAAAATGCTGACTCAAGGCCAAGGTCACAACTGAAGGTCATGAGTTTGAAACTTTGAATTTTGTGTCCGTTCCATACCTCCTTTACCCCTGGAAGGATTTTCATTAAACTATGGTTGAATACCCACCTCAGTGAGCTGACATGCAGAACCCATGAATAAACCATGCCGACTCAAGTTCAAGGTCACAGTCGAAGGTCAAGAGTTTGAAACTTTGAATTTTGTGTCCGTTACATATCTCCTTTACCCCTGGAATGATTTTCATTCAACTTTGGTCAAATATCCCCCTCAGTGAGCTGATGTGCAGAACCCATAATTCATGCAAGGTCAAGGTCACAGGTGAAGGTCATAAGGTTGAGCCTTGTTATTAAAGTGAGACAGGGGATTTGGCTGTCCCCCAGACTACTTTCCTGTTTTAAGTTTATATTTAATTTTATGAGGATTAAACATTTTATGCTCAGTTGCATTGAGCACAAAAACAGATTTATAACATCAGGCCCAATTGTTTATGTTACATTATGTATTAGGCTTTATAGATCTTGAAGCCATTCAATTTGCTGATACAGAATTTTGGAATCAGGGGGGTTCAACATTGCTAAAGGCATTTCAGATTGCTCATATTTCTTTTTAAAATCACTAGAAATACAATACATGCAATTTGGACCAGGCCATCCTCTAGCCCCCCCCCCCCCCCCCCCCCCCCCACACACACACACACACACACACAAAATAACAAAACAAAACAAAAACAACTCAAATTCTGGAACCAGCCAGAACTGTGTTTTCGTTTTCAAGTCACGAAAACACGCCTATATAATTTTGTCCCTTTTAAACTCCACTTTTATATATTAAAACTGGGGTTTACAGGGGTATACATTATTTTTCTTATTGCTGCTCATAAACATATTTTATGGGTCCACACTTTCCCTTTACACTAGCTACAGTGAACATTAATGGTTATCCTTTGGAAGCAAGAAATACAACACAGAATTGAAAACCACAGAGTGCACAATTTTTTTTTTGGATCAGACGAGCTAGTTTTTGGCCAATTAGGCCTCATCAGTGACCCTGAAATATTTTCGGAATTCTGCAGTGGAATCAATGATCGCAAAGGACAAGAAAAGATAACCCATACTTTGAGGGTAGCTTCTGATAAAGGGGAGTAATGCTGATAATTAACCCATAAAATGCCAGTCATGACAATTGTCATCTGCTTTGCCATCTACCGGTTACTTTAAAAGTAATTTTTTGCAAACGGTGGGGACTCAGATCAGACTGCTCCTGTAGGAGTCTCGGCCCACACTGATTGCCTGTAAAAATATTTTCAAAAAGTTTGCAAAACAATTCAGCAGACGACATAACCAGACGACATTTTCAGATGTAGTTTTTCTCTGTGTCTTAAGGGTGAAGGGATAATAAGCCTTACTCTTATTATACCCCCGGCATACGAAGTATGTCAGGGGGTATATAGTTTTCGTATTTCCGTCCGTTCGTCCGTTCGTTGGTTCGTTCGTATGTTCGTTTGTTTGTTCGTTCGTTCGTTTGTTCGTTCGTTCGTTCGTTCCTTAGTTCGTTCGTACGTTCGTTCGTCAACCTTTATGTCAAAGTTTTGCGTTAAACCTTTTTGATTGCTCATATCTCTGTAACCACAGGTTGGATTCTCTTCATATTTGGTACAGGATATCTCTATAGCATTACCTTTCATATGGAATATCTAAGCCCCTGGGTGGGTTGTCTGTCTGTCCGTCTGTCTGTTCATCTACTTTTACGTCAAAGTTTTGTGTTAAACCTTTTTCATTGCTGATATCTCTGTAACCACATGTTAGATTCTCTTCATATTTGGTATAGGATATCTCTATAGCATTACCTTTCATATGGAATATCTAAGCCCCTGGGTCAAGCCCCTGGGTGGGCTGTCTGTCTGTCTGTTCATCTAATTTTACGTCAAAGTTTTGTGTTAAACCTTTTTCATTGCTGATATCTCTGTAACCACATGTTAGATTCTCTTCATATTTGGTATAGGATATCTCTATAGCATTACCTTTCATATGGAATATCTAAGCCCCTGGGTCAAGCCCCTGGGTGGGCTGTCTGTCTGTCTGTTCATCTAATTTTACGTCAAAGTTTTATGTTAAACCTTTTTCATCGCTGATATCTCTGTAACCACATGTTAGATTCTCTTCATGTTTGGTAAAGGATATCTCTATAGCATTACCTTTCATATGGAATATCTAAGCCTCTGGGTCAAGCCCCTGGGTGGGCTGTCTGTCTGTCTGTTCATCTACTTTTACGTCAAAGTTTTGTGTTAAACCTTTTTCATGGCTGATATCTCTGTAACCACATCTTAGATTCTCTTCATGTTTGATAAATGATTTCATGATGCATGTCCATTCCCCCGCCCATGGTGACCTTGACCTCAAGGTCATGGTGACCTTGACCTCAAGGTCACGGACTTAGAAATTTTACATTTGGTTAAAGTTTTATGTCAAAATTTATAGATGCCTGTGTGTTCTATTTGATGCCCTCACTCCCTTGGTCCATTTAGAAATTTTATGTTTGGTTTAGCTTTTACAAGCACATTTATAGATTCTTATAGAATTCTTATATTACATACAAGCTCGAAAGATATATCAGAGGGTGATGCTGGCCGGGGGTATACGTGACCCACTGGTCACTTTCTCTAGTTGTAAATACAGTGGAATTCTGCTATTAAGACCAGCTAAGTTTGGACTAATTCTTATTTTAACCCTTATCCTGCTAAATCAATATAACTACACCCATTTCTGAATATCCACACATCAAATTACTTGATGTAATGTATTCGTTTAATACACAAACTTCAGAAGCTATCTGATCAGGATCCACACTGTTTGCAAAGGTAGGGTTTGTGGTGCTCAGTGGTATAAGGGTTAAAACATATTTTATTTTAAAGTTTCAGTTTTTCTTTCTTTGTGTTTTCCAGTGTCTTCGACTTGTAAGAGACCACCTTTGGGAGTTCCAAAAGTGGTCTTAATCAGAAGTGGTCTTAAGACCACTTTTGAACAGTGGTCTTAATGTAGGAATTTTACTGTATTGTGTTGTGGGTACTAGTAAGAATACCAAATTTTTTTAAGCAGTTAAAGTTTGATTGTAGTTGTTGTAAGATGTTTACTTTTACAAGTATATAGATCCGAAATATATTTTAATAAATCGAGTATGTTATCTACTGTACATGTGTGAACTGCTTCCGGTGAGAAAATGTCTTATTACATGGGCAAGCTGCAACGATGTAGACTACTTTCCAGCAGAGACTCAAATGTTCCCACAATGTAATGAACATCCATCCAAACCTCACTTTGTAGAGGAAATTGGGATTCACCCGATTGACATGTAATGAAAACACCTCCGAACCCCACTTTATAGAGAGAAAAGTAGGGTTTACAGGGGTCATCATTATTTTCCTTATTTTTGCTCAAAACAGAATGCGGCATCTGATCAGGGCCTACACTGTTTGCAAAACGTTCAACCATTTTCCAAATGAATTTTGAAGAAAACGCAACTTGACACCCCTAAATTTTGAAATGAACTCCTGCTATTTATAAGGAGGAAGATTCCATTTGCTACAAAAAGGGTTAATATTGAACAAGTGGAACCAGGATCTGAAGGTTGGTCCAAAATTTTGGTGTGAGACATGTTGTAAGACAGATTTTAGCATGATTCAGTTCATATGTTATAGTTACTCAAACTTATTTTTTCTAAACTATTAATAAACTTCTGAAGTAGAACATAGTACGTTGTGGCTCGTTATTCATCAGCCTGTGATTATGAATATTCATATATACACCTGAATATCATTGGTTCAGTACCTGCTGGGGTTCATACCTGCTGGGGTTCATAGAGACTGATTATGAAATTTTTTCTATGGTCATTCTCTCCCTTCCACTGATTAAACCCCTGGCATACAAAGTATGCTATTTATACCCCGGCATACAAAGTATGCTATGGTTATACCCTTGGCATACAAAGTTTGCTGGGGTTCATACCTGCTGGGGTTCATAGAGACTGATTATGAAATTTTTTCTATGGTCATTCTCTCCCTTCCACTGATTAAACCCCTGGCATACGAAGTATGCTATTTATACCCCGGCATACAAAGTATGCTATGGTTATACCCTTGGCATACAAAGTTTGCTGGGGTTCATACCTGCTGGGGTTCATACCTGCTGGGGTTCATAGAGACTGATTATGAAATTTTTTCCATGGTCATTCTCTCACTTCTCATTTCCACTGATTAAACCCCTGGCATACAAAGTATGCTATTTATACCCCTGACATACGAAGTATGCTATGATCATACCCTTGGCATACACAGTATGCTGGGGTTCATACCTGCTGGGGTTCATAGAGACTGATCATGAAATTTTTTCTATGGTCATTCTCTCAATTCCACTGATTAAACCCCTGGCATACAAAGTATGCTATTTATACCCCCGGCATACGAAGTATGGTATGGTTGTACCCTTGGCATACGAAGTATGCGGGGTTTCATACTTGCTGGGGTTCATAGAGACTGATCATGAAATTTTTTCTATGGTCATTCTCTCACTTCCACTGATTAAACCCCCGGCATACTTTCCCCGGCATACAAAGTATGCCATTTATACCCCCCGCATACAAAGTATGCTATGGTTATACCCTTGGCATACAAAGTTTGCTGGGGTTCATAAAGACTGATCATGAAATTTTTTCTATGGTCATTCTCTCACTTCCACTGATCAAACCCCTGGCATACGAAGTATGCTATTTATACCCCCGGCATACAAAGTATGCTATGGTTATACCCTTGGCATACGAAGTATGCTGGGGTTTATACCTGCTGGGGTTCATAGACTGATCATGAAATTTTTTCTATGGTCATTCTCTCACTTCCACTGATTAAATTGGCCCCCGCCCATAGGGGCTTGAAGAAATATATGGGCTGCATGATGCTTCCACGCAGAGCTGAATCCGGACCGCACACAAGTACTGGTAAATCGCTCAGAGGATCTAAGCCTGTCCAGGAACCGCGGTGCGAGGCGGACCGTCAATGCTAATAAACCCGATTGGTTTCATTAAACCCCCGGCATACGAAGTATGCTATTTTTACCCTTGGCATATGAAGTATGCCATGGGGGTATAATGTTTTCCTCCTGCCGTTTGTTCGTCCATCCGTCTGTCCATCCATTTGTCCATCCGCTTATCAACCCCACAACGTGCCTCTACTAAGAACTTCCATCCGTCCATCTGTCCGTCAGTTAACATTGGGCCAAAGTTTCTAAGTTTCTAAACCCTTTGATAGCTGTAGTTGATACTTACACTGAAGTTACATACTGGTCTAAAGATTTCATTGATGCATGTCCCACCCCCACAGTGACCTTGAGGTCAAGATCACAGACTTAGAAATTTTACATTTGGTTTAAGTTTTATGACAAAGTTTATAGATGCGTGTATGTTCTAAACACTAAGACAAATTCATTTGATACTTCCATCAATGTTGCATATCAGTCCAAAGATTTCATTGATGCAAACTCCACCCTGCTGCTTCAGTAACATTGATGACCCCACCCCTTCAGTAACTTTGATGCCCTCACTCCCTTGGTCCATTTAGAAATTTAATGATTGGTTTAGCGTTTACAAGTGCATTTATAGATTCTTATAGCTTCTTGACTTCTTCATTCATGTTACATACAAGCTCAAAAGATACATCAGAGGGTGGCGCTGGCCGGGTGTATACGTGGCCACTGGTCGCTTTCTCTAGTTCAAGAATGGCAGTTGTCAGTTTCTGGTAAAAGAATTTGCATTTGTTAATGGCTTATTTATAAGTTTGTCCAGGAAATGTGTGGTTAGGTAAACTGAACTAAATAGTGTTGAACTCTAAACAAACAAATAATAACAGATTCATGTGATATTGACCTACTTTCATATTTGCAAATTCTGTTGTTGTTGTTTTTTTTAGCTCACTATGACCTTCGGTGACCTTTTGTGCCCGTGCTAGGTCAGGTGTCTTAGTTCATCTGTCTTGTGTACAAACTTTTCTTATGAAAACTCTAGAGGCCATAGTTTTGCTCAGAATGATCATCATAACGATTTCTCGGTCAAACTCAAATATGGGTCATGTCGGGTCAAACTCTAGGTCAGACGGGTAAATCATAGAAAAACACTCTAGAGGCCACAGTTTTGGTCCAGTCATCATTAAACATGCTCAGAATGATTATTTTGACAATATCTAGATCAAATTCAAATATAGGTCATGTCGAATAAAAAAATGGTCAAATCATAGGAGAACCTAGCCTAGCCACTAGGGATTAAAATGAATGATATGGTATTAAAATCATCTTTTGCACTTAAATTAACAGTGTATAAAAGTTTAGCTAGTCTAGTCTCTCTGGCTCAATTTTGATATGCCTAAGATTTTAGACTGCCACATAGACTTGCCATTACCAAGAAGGTGATGCATTTTTAATACAATAAAAATACCAAAAATGATCAGACTTATTATCAGACTAGTAGTTAGTCTAAGGAGAACCTTGTGAATACACTAGAGGCCACCGTTTCGGTTCAATCATCATCAAACTTGCTCAGAACGATCTTCTTGGCAATATCTCGGTCAAGTTCAAATATGTGTCCTGGATCAAAATGTAGACCAATAATTTAAATAATAGAAAAACCTTGTGAACATTCTAGGGCCAACAATTTTGGTCCAATCATCATCAAACTTGCTCAGAATGATGATCTTGACACTATCTCATTCAAGTTCGAATATTGGTTCAAATCATAGAAAAACCTTGAGCACTCTAGAGGTCACAGTTTTGGTCCAATCATCCTCAGACTTGCTCAGACTGATCATCTTGACGATATCTTGATCAGGTTTGAATATGGGACATGTCAGGCAAAAAGTAGGTCAGTTGGTCAAATCATGGTAAAACCTTGTGAAGATTCTTGCGACCACAGTTTTGACCCAATCATCTTCAAACTTTATCAGAATGATCATCGTGACAATAACTCGGTCATTTTCGAATATGGGTCATGTCGTGTCAAAAAGTAGGTCAGTAGGTCAATTCATAGGAAAACCTTGTAAACACTTGAGCGGCCACAGATTTGGGTCCATTCAACATAAAACTTGCTCAGAATGATCATCTTGGCAATATCTCGGTCGAGTTTTAATATGGGTCGTATTGGGTCACTAAGTAGGTCAGTGGGTCAAACCATAGAAAACCTGTGAACATTCTAGAGTATAGAGGTCAGAGTTTTTGTACAGTCATCATCAACCTTGCTCAGAATGATCATCTTGACAATATCTTGGACGGGTGGTGGTATTTTACAAATAGAATGGTTACCTTTAAGATGTGAAGTCTGCAAAAAGTAAGGATGTGTCATTAGACCGACAGTACAGGGTAATGGTGTTGTGAAATCAGTACTAGGAACCGCCCTTTGTCACCACGAAAATAGACCAAGCCTATTGATCTCCATCTGGTGCACTAGGAACTGACCCTTTTTGTCCACAAGTGCCCAGATATTGACATACAATTCAGCTCTACATTGTCAAAGGGAACCACTGACTCATTAGTCTAGCTTCTGATGCCAGCTTCCCATCCCCATCCCCTTTGTCACCACGAGGCATTGTGAGTTAAACTGAGCTGGTTTATCTCTGTCTGGTCCAGTAGGACCTGAACCTCATTGTCCACAAGGTGCCCATATAGTTACATACACGTCAGCCCAGAATGACCATCATGACAATAGCTCAGTCAAGTTCGAATATGGGCCATGTTGGATTAAAAAGTAGGCCAGTAGGTAACAGCATAGAAAAGCCTTTGTAAGCGCTCTAGAGGCAACAGTTTGGGTTCAGTGATCACCAAACTTGCTCAGAATGATCATCTTGACAATATCTCGGTCAAGTTCAAATATTGGTCATGTCGGGTCAAAAAGGTAGGGCAGTAGGTCAAATCATAGAAAAACCTTGTGAACACTCTTGAGGCCACAGTTTTGGTCAGATCATCAGCAAACTTGTTCAGAATGATCATCTTGACAATATCTCGATCAGATTTGAATATGGGTCATGCTGGGTCAAAAAGTAGGTCAAATCATTGAAAAAAATATGAACACTCTAGAGGCCACAGTTTTGGTCCAATCTTCATCAGACTGGTTCTGAATGATCATCTGGACAATATCTCAGTCAAATTCAAATATGAGTCATATCGTGTCAAAAAGTAGGTCAGTAGGTAAAATCATAAAAAACCTTGTGAACACTCTTTAGGCCACATTTTTGGTCCAATCATCATAAATATTGCTCAGAATGATCATCTTGACAATATCTCGATGAAGTTCGAATATGTGTCATGTCGGATCAAAAGGTAGGTCAGTAGGTCAAATCGAAAAAACCTTGTGAACACTTGGGGTTACAGTTTTGGTCAAATCATCATCAACCTTGCTCATAATGACTATTTTGACAATATTTTATATTAAACTTCAGTTTCTCAGCTTTAACATCACGCTAACAAGTCCGTGAAATAAACAACCCCTTACACCCCACTTTATATAGAGGAAACAGGGGTTTATGGGGGTCAATATTATTTTCCTTATTTCTACTCCTAGACATAGGTTATGGGGTAGTCGTTAAAACCGCCTTAATGAGGCAGTTCTAACGAGTAGCCACAACCTATTATAGCTGAATCTGGTCCGTACACTAGTACTGGTAAACCGCTTAGAGGATCTAAGCCTGTCCAGGAACCGCGGTGCGAGGCGGACCGTCCATGCTAATAAACCCTATTGGTTTCATTGGGCGACAGGGCTTGAGATGTCATTTCATCTCAATGTCGGGTAAAAGTCCCACAAAATTGGAAGCAATGTCTCCAAAATGACCTTTACAGTGTTGACGGGGACGTTAAACCTCAAATCAAACAAACAAACAAACACAACCTATTTTTGCTTTATAAATAAGGAAAATATAATCGATTTTTGTCAGAAAACTAGCCATTTTGGAGATGTTAAAAAATGCACTATGTCGTACGGGTGTTTTATCGTAATGGTTTGATGTATAACATAATAGGATTGCATCTATTAAAAGTTGAGTAAGATTCATTTAACAATTAGCACTGTCCCAATGTTTAATCTAGCCTTAATTTTATTACGAAAACACGCCTATTCAAATACATGTTAAATTTTTCCGCCGAAAAATCGAACATTTTAAGATGAAAAATTGTGATATTTTTCTTATTTCTGCTCTAAATATAGAGTGTGTGTACTCGTTAGAGTACCCACAATCTATATTTTAGAGCAGAAATAAGAACAATAAGGTTTACCCCTGTAAACCCCAGTTTTACTATATAAAAGTGGGGTTCAAGGGGGTCAAAATTATATAGGCTTGTTTCAGTGATGAACTATTTTCTTTCTGCAACATTAACTACTCTTTGAACCTTGAGGTTTTTAAATTTTAAATGATGTGGAAACAGTCTCTTCCAACGTTTAACGCATTTTGTTGCCTAAAATGCATTATTAAACTGCCTACCCTTACGCCGAAACGCAGTTTATGCGCCTTATTTGGTGAATAGAAATAAGATTAAACCCTACTTCTCTGTCTAAATTGCTTGGATTTAATTTGGCTTTCGGTGCAGTTCTTATTTCTTTTATAATATCATAAAAATTTTACTGTCCTTTTTATGTTTCTTTGTTTCTTTTGTTCTTAAAGCAGTGGCATGCATATTTATCTGATATTGAGATATCGGATGTATTTTTGCACAGGTTGGAATTTGCCACTTTTGTATTCAATATGTTCTATAAAAGGGTTATCCTTTGGAAGCAAGGAAGTGAAAAATATGGAGTGTACATGTTTTCTGGGCCAGACTAGCTAGTTTCGGCCAATTAGGCCTCATCAGTGACCCTAAGATATTTTCAAAATTCCACAATGGAATCAATGGTCCCAAAGGACAAGAAAATATAATCTACAATATGATGTAGGGCAGGGAGACGTTTTATCGCCGCCACACAAGTCAAATTTTCAAGTAAACCTGTTGTATAATTTTTAACACTTAAGACGCCCAGAAAAACTGCACTGAAAATGCCGTCTGCTTATGTCGTCTGATTACTCTTCATGCAAACTTTTTAACCCTTATCCTGCTGAATATTAAATTTAGCCACACCCATTTCTGATTTTGAACCAATCAGATTACTTGATGTAATTCATTATTACAAATCCAAAAACTGAAGATCAAACAGGGTAGACCTGATCAGATGGCTTCTTAAGAAGCCATCTGATCTGGATTTACACTGTTTGCAAAGATAGGGGTTGTCGTAAACAGCAGGATAATAATTAAAAATAATTTTTGCACACAGAAAATAGTGTGGGCCCAGATCAGGCTGCTCCTACAGACTTTTAAGGTAATCGGCAGACGGCAAAGCAGACGACAGTTGTCGTGACTGGCATGTTATGGGTTTATTCAGTGTTTCTTTTTCAAAATATACTTAAAAGCAGTAAGGGCAATGCTCACTAAATCTGAGATTACATTAACCTTTCGTGTGTATGGATTGCACGACCCGCAGAAAAAGCGACCGACTGAAGTCGGTTGATTTTCTAAGAGTGCCCCAAAATCACCGTGTCATTCTGTCAGTCTGTCTGTCCGTCCGTAACCCGTTTGTGAAAATTGGTGATAGTGACTTAACCGATTGGAATATTTAAATAATTTATGGCATACTGATAGATATCAATGAGATCTAACCAATGAACTTGACAAATATTACATTCGATTTAGTATAACCTCGCCGAGGCAAAAATGTGAAAATTTTCGAACTGCTTCTCCTCGGAAACCGTTGGGCCGATTGAAGTCAAATTTCATATGGAGCCTCTTTGAAATGGGTAAAACCAAAATTTGCTCATGGGGTCCAGGTCACATGACCAAAATGGCCGCCAAGCCATAAATGGTAAAAAACCCTTCAAAAATAGTCTTCTCCAGAACCACTGGGCAGATTTCCACGAAACTTAATAAGTAGCATCTGGGACGTAGGCCCATCATAAAGTGCTAAAATGGTGACCCTGGGTTGACCTTGATATTCTTTGTGCCTAGGTCAAACTTTGACACATATGCTTTTGTATTGGAAAAGTAAGAATGCATTTTATCCTGCAAACGATTCAGAATACAGTACTAAAGTATAAGATATATTTTTGCTCTTTACGATAAGGCGCATTTATCGGGGGAACCGTTTTAGGTCCAGGTCACATGACCAAAATGGCCGCCATACCCATATATGGTAACACTCATAAAGCTAAAAGAATCTGGCGGGTCGTGCACTTCAGCTGAAGCACTGGTTCGATACAGGCATTTCTTTCTGGACAGTCGGAACAGAAACTTAGTCGTCAATGCATCACAATGATTTGAAACAGCTATACTGGACTAACGCGCTTGCGTATTTAACGCGACGTCTGATTGGATAACGTAAAAAATTGCAACAGTATATTTAGGGGATAACTGTTTTCAAAATTGTCATTGCGGGATGTAAATCGGTGGTTTTATGGCCGGAAATTTCATTTTACGGCGACGCGTCAGCGAAGCCGTAAAACGGAATTTGCGACCGTAAAACCGACGATTTAAATTGAAATATAAAGTTAAATGTATCCCCATTCTAATGCGCTCATTCTGTTGATTTGTTAACAACTATACTATTTTGCACAAAACGGCAAGCGCTGTGAGCTACGTTAAACCAAATGCCAGCCAATGAAAATCGGCGTTACGTGATGACTTCGGGTTTCCCACAGTATTTCGCAGAATAAACTGCCGCAAATTTTTGACGTTATCTAATCAGACGTCGCGTTGCATTCGCAAATGCATTAGAATCTGCGATATACTGTTGAAAACCTGACGTCATCATGTTACGTCGCTTTTCGTTGACTGGCATTTGATTTAATGCAGCTCTCAGCGCTTGCTGCTTTGAACAAAATAGTACAATTAAAAAAAAAAAAAAAAAAACTAAAAAAAGGCATTAGAATCTGGCGTCGCCGTAAAACGAAATTTCCGACCGTAAAACCGCCGATTAACTTCTCGAAATGAGAATTTACAATACTGTTATCCCCAAATTCGTTTTCTACATCTCATCTCTTTCGTTTAACCATTAACCCCTTGACGCTTATGACCCACAAAGAGGGTTGACGCGTCGTTAAACACAAAATCATCATCATCATCTTATCTTACCACTAAATGTTTTCCACAGGCGACCTTTTACCTGCTCCCACAAAAAATACACATACAAAACTTTTCAAACCTTACTTGCTTATACACTTCAGAATATAACCCCAGATTTCTCGATTTTTGCCAGTTTCTGACTTCCCCAAGTAGATTATTTATTTAACAGTATATGGATTACCTAGTAACTGATCCAGCAGAGATAAATTCTCTGAGTGAGCAATTTGAAATTTTTGGAACCTTTCTAACATTGACCAGGTCAATTATACTACCTAAAATATTGACAGTGGCAAAAAGCTAAATCAAATTAAATCCATCACAGCGCAACTGACAACACTGGTGGGTATGTAGACTGAGAAAATAGTTAAACTGTTTTTTGTTTGTCCCTTTTATTCCAGTATTTTAAGTAAACAGTGTTGACCGTGATCTGGATCTTCACTGTTTGCCCAACACAGTGACTGGTTCCAGTCCAGATTCTGTATATAATCCTCTAATGCAACACTCTGACCTCACAGCAATAAGAATAGCGCAGCTAATTTCTATAAATAACCGTTACCTGGATTTATTGCAAATCAATGATAGTCACGTGGACATCAGCATTAAAAAGAACCCATGCTTAGTAACTGGGTTGAATGACAAAAAAAATCAACCCCAAAAACTACTTGATAAATGTAGTTTTTCTTTCTTGGTGATCAAGGGGTTGCTGGTCCGACACCTGCTTGGTCGGCAACAGTCTTTCGTAGAGATTGATAATGTAATCTGTTCTATGATCATGTCTTCCTTGTGTTGATTCAAGTTGGGCAGTTGTCAGTTTCTGGCGAAAGAATGTCCACTGTACTGGTTAACCGCATACGTATAAGACTGTCCAGGAAAAATGAGGATAGGTAAACTGACCGGCTTAAAATGACCTAAATAGTGTTGGCTGGGCCTTTAAACTCAATACAGAATGCGGCGTCCAATCAAGATCTACACTATTTGCTTAAAAACCTTAATTTAAGGGTTAAATACAACAGTTCAAATCACAGTCCAGGACTATTTCTTTGACCTACACTAAGAGGCAATCGACCAACCATTACTCTCAGTGTTTCGATTCTACTCTTCACTGCCTTCTATTTCATATGCAACACAACTATTTTGTATAAAAAAGATTTCCTCAACCCTCCAACACTGGCCTCGCAACAGAGGTGCGGGTCACATGAAAATTGTGAGTTCTCATCCATAGGGCTGTTAACTGTGACAGTTTCAAGAGCCAAGGAGGAGATGTGTAACAATAAAAAAACTAGAATCGCGCAGTCGATGGCACGCCATTGCATATCCCCACGCTTTTTTAAAGATACGCCACTATATAAGTTCTCAATTGCAACTCGCACCCAATCTTAAGATCAAAATTCCGAAAGTGTCATGCACTCCTCAGACCAAAGACCTATCAGTTCCCAAAGTTTCATGTTTCTATCTGAAACGGCGTAGGAGGAGTTATCAGGTAATCGTTAAAAAGAGGGTTATGGGGGTGAAAATCCAAGTTTTTGACCTCTGGTGACCTCAAACCTGACCCTAGGGGTCAAATTTTGATTGTTATGTATTCTACTCATTATGCCGTTCGATTTGGTATGTCACACGACCAGGTTCTGAAAACTTGATTTTTTACCCCCGGGGCACCTCTCCCCCTGGCATGGCCCCTAGGGGTAGGATTAAATTCCAAAAGTGTCGTACGTCGAACGACGGAGACAGTTACAATATCCCAACTTTTTCTTCGAAAAGTGTGGGGATAATAACTAAAATCCTACTTTTGGACCTCTGGTGACCTCTAGGCATGCCCCCGGGGGTAATTTGTTACATCACAGTATTCTACTCTTCATTAGAAGCCTCCGTGGTGTAGTGGTTATGGTACTCTGACTTTGTAAACCAGGGGTCGCATGATCGATCCAGGGCTTCTCCAGACTTTCGGATGAGTCTTTAAACCAAGGTCCCGTCTCCGTATGATCTTAGCTGTTGGTGATATGCAACACTGAAATACTCACTCACTCACTCACTCACTCACTCACTCTTCATTACCTTCATCCCCACCACTTTAGACCCCCCTTGGGAAGAGTTGTGACCACTTAGCCCCAACTCCATGCTTGAGGGTCACATCAAATTTCTGAATATGCTGATGCAGTCCTCAGCCTGTGAAAGGTTTGAGATTCTAGCTTAAATGGACTAGGAGGAATGGTGCGACATTACAGACGAACGTACGGGCGGACGGTCGACAGACGGGGTTATCACAGGATCCCCACTTTTTTCATCGAAAAGCGCGGGGATTATGAACCATGAAATGAAATTCAAGGTAAAATATGGATGCTTGCATTAAGATGTAGGTTGTACCAAAAATCATTTAATAATGAAACCTTTAAAGTTCTTGGGAAATGGACTTGTCCATTAGGGTGAACACTAAGGTGGATTGAAAAATGTTGCTGGCTTGACAAACGGATACTGTTTTGCCTTTTTTCATACAAATGTCTAAGTGACCAAATTTGACCTGGCCGTAAAAAAGGTCATGACCAACAAAAGGTCATCATTTGAACAAACTTGGTAGGATCCAAGACCCTGATACTGCATACCAAGTTTCAAGGTAATCGGCCATTCGGTTCCTGAGAAGAAGATTTTTAAAGGTTCTTACCATATATGAGCATGGCGGTCATGTTGGTCAGGTGACCAGTACTTGGGAACAAATTTTCGACCCCCTCCCTTCCCATAAAACAGGTCAAGGTCAACCAAAGGTCATTATTTGAACAAACTTGGTAGGGCCTGATTCCCCGATGCTGCATACCACGTTTCAAGGTCATAGGCCATTTGGTTCCTGAGAAGAAGATTTTTAAAGGTTTTTACCATATATGGGCATGGCGGCCATAATGTTCATGTGATTCAGTATTTACGAACACATTTTCTTTCCCCACTTCTCATAGACGCTCCTCATTTAATTTGACTTCAAACAACCGAAGAAGAAGATAAAAATACTTAATCTGAGCCATCCAGGACAAAGGTCAGTATATGACCTTGAACTTTGGAATTGATAAACTTAGGATTCAGGTGATTGCAAATATCATGTCTGATGCCCCAAGCTACCATGCAATCAAAAAATCCACTGTTTTGACTTTTTTCTATACAAATGTCTAAGTGACCAAATTTGACCTGGCCGTAAGATATCTTAGACGTAAAGATATCTTAGACGAACAAGTTTCCATAAGTGGCTATGAATTCTTACGCAAAGATAGAAGCGAAACAGTAGATAAGGCTGGAGGCGGGGTTATTTTATACTACAGGACTTCCCTAAACTGTCAGCGTAAAAGGGAACTCGAAATTTCAGGCATCGAAACTCTCTGGTCCGAAATAACTTTACCAAACTCAAAACCGTTTCTGTTATGCACGATTTACAGGCCCCCTAATGCACCGTCAGTCTGGATTGACCTGTTTGAGGAAAACATTTCCATTGCACAGACAACTGACCTGGAAATTATAATCATGGGTGACCTCAATATCGACTTAGTGGACTGTACTAATAGAAAGTGGCTTGACTTAATACGGTTATTTGACCTAAAACAACTCGTAACAGAACCAACACGAATAACGAAGAATTCAAGTACACTCATTGACCATATATATTGTTCTAATCAGGAAAACATAACTCAATGCTTTGTTCCGCACTATTCTATTAGTGATCATTTTCCCATTTGCTTCTCTAGAAAAATAAAGAGTAAAATCAAGAAAAGTTCCCATACATCTACATCTTATCGTTGTTTTAAAAACTTTTGTGAGGACCAATTTTTAGCTGACTTAAAGCGAGAATTTGATGGATTCTCCCTGGGTCAAGTAAGCATTGAGGACGATGTAACATCATGGTATAATCGCTTTTTAAAACAATTAGACATACATGCCCCAGTTAAAACAAAGCGAGTTAAAACCAAACACTTACCAAAGTGGTTCACGCCGGAAATAGCACAGGCCCGGCGCCAACGTGATTATCAAAAAAGAAAACAAAATTGGAGCGAGTACAAACGACTTCGAAATTATACAAAATTACTGATCAGAAACGCAAAAAGAAATCACTTTTCTGAATCGGTAACAGATCATCGGGATACCAAAACAATTTGGCAACACATTCGTTCCGTTAAAAGCAACGGTGCGGAATCTGCAAAAAAAATGCCTGATAAACTCCACATAGACAATGAAATATTAACAGATTCGCAGCAAATAGCATCAAAATTAAATGAATATTTTGCAACGATCATAAAACGTTTAAACACCAATGAAAATACGTCAATAACCGAAGATGTCTTTAATATTAATGCCTTTGTACATGATAAAGTACCACAAAATGTACATTTTAAAATTCCACACATCACGTCGACACAAGTAGCCATGTTTATACGTAAACTGGATCCTGCAAAGGCGACTGGTCTCGACGGTGTAGGACCTCGAATCTTAAAGTTGGCGTGTGATGTTGTCTCACCAAGTATAGCTTCTCTAATAAATAAGAGTATTCAAACCGGCCAGTTTCCAAATAAATTAAAAATGGCTAAAGTCTTTCCTATATTTAAAAGTGGCAAAAAATCTGATCCATCAAATTATCGCCCAATTTCAATTTTGCCAACCCTGTCAAAAATATTTGAGAAACATGTCAATAAACATCTGATGTCATATCTTAATAAATACAAATTAATTCACGAATGCCAGTCCGGCTTCAGACACAAACATAGTTGTCAGACGGCCCTGGTTAAACTTATAGACCAGTGGATCAACTGTATTGACCATGGAGATCTCGTTGGAACCATGTTTATAGACTTCAGGAAAGCATTTGACATGGTCGACCACTCACTTCTCATAAGTAAACTTTCACACTATAAGCTCAGTACCTCCAGCCTCGATTGGTTCACTTCGTATCTCTACAGCAGACTACAAGCCATAAATAGTGATGAAGGACTATCCGAATTTTCTCAAACATTGTCAGGTGTTCCTCAAGGCTCGATCTTGGGGGCCAACGTTATTTTTAATTTTTATTAACGACTTGCCGTTGTCGATTAAACATTGTTCGGCAGATTTCTTCGCAGATGATAGTACGCTTCACGCATCTGGCAAGACCAAAGCTGCAGTAGAATCTAAGCTCCAATTAGATGGCACAGAAACAGGTGCATGGAGTAAACGAAACAAACTACCTAGAAACTATAATAAATCAACTATTATGACAACTGGCACAAGACAAAAGCTTCATAATCTTGAAAGCTTAAATATTGAAATCGATGATTGCAAAATAGAAAGCGTAAAATCACAAAAACTTTTAGGAATTATTATCGATGATAATCTTAACTGGACACCACATATTGATTATCTCTGTTGCACAATCTCTTCACGAATTTCACTTTTAAGACAACTTGCAACTTATGTACCCGAACATATCCAGAAACTCTTCTATACAAGTTACATCCTTCCTCTCATTGACTATGGTTCTAATGCCTGGGCATCAACAACTAACTCAAATATTGAACGACTAAATAAACTCCAAAAACGCGCAGCTCGGATAATTTTGAAAGCAGATATCATGACACCATCAATCGACATGTTTAAACGATTAGGATGGATGTCGGTTAATGATAGACATAAATACAATAAAGCTGTATTCATCTACAAAGCGCTCAATGCTCAGACTCCAGAATATATATCTAACCTGCTTAAACCAACCACTGAAACATGTTGTAGAACACTTAGGTCATCTGAACCCGTTGTTTGACCATTCCTAGATCCAGGACTATCTTGTGTGACGGCTCATTTTCGTGTTCGGCTCCAAAACTATGGAACTCCCTTCCCGATACAGTAAGAATGGCAACCTCTTTAAATGTTTTTAAAAGGACTTTAAAAGAACATATAAATTCTTAAAATTATTCTTAACATCTGTTCATTCATATAATATCTGATATTTTAAGTTTTATGCGCCCCTGATAATAACTTTTTTACAATATTGTTTCGTATGAAATTTGTACTTTTTAAGTATTATTCTTAGACTCTCAATAGCAATTAACATGATTTGTTTTTAATCAAGCTTGGGAATTTATTATTAATTTATATTAACTTATAACCATTGATTATAGGAATGACTTAAGACATCATCTCAATATACCTGTTTTATTATTTCAACAGATAAGCACATCTGTATGTTTTATAAAGCCGTCTTTGTATTTCTGTGATAAAAGGTAACATCTTATTCAATGTAGATATGTATATATGTTTTGTATGTTGTATGTCGTTTTTATATGTTATAGAGGGCCACATGGTAGACTGGCAGTTTTGCCAAATGTGTAACCCTCTAGAAAAATTGTATAAATAAATAAATAAATAAAATAAATAAAGGTCATCATTTGAACAAACTTGAAAGGGCCCGAGTCCCCGATGCTGAAAACCAAGTTTCAAGGTCATGGGCCATTCGGTTCCTGAGAAGCAGATTTTTAAAGGTTTTCCCCATATGGGCGGCCATATTGGTCATGTGACCCGGACCTCACGAACAAAATTTCGTTTCCCCTTCCCAAAGAGGCTCCACATGCAATTTGGTTTAAATTGGCCATGTAGTTTCAGAGGAGATGTTGTTTGAAAATGTTGACGACGCGGACGCAGACGATAACGGACCACTGCCTATACTATAAGATCCCCCGGAGCCGCTAAAAATTGTCCACCTTTCCTAATACAACAAATCTATCCAACTGCTAACCAACACTGGTCAGTATATACAGTATTTTGTAAAACTTTAAAATAGAGAAAGAAAGTAGAAATGTGATCAGATATCCTGCTGGTTAAAATAAATATTTTGGGGTTAGTGACATTGGTTAAATGATTATCATAACAGATAAGGCAGCTGAGTGGCTGTACAAAAATTGTACAGTTTGGTGGGGTTATATGCTAGACTGTATAGAGCCATCCTAGCCAAACTAGTTAATGAGAAAAAACGCACATGTTTATCTGCTCCTTTTCAAGTTATAGTCAACCATGTTTGTTTACCTACTAGAACGGAGTAATTACAAGCCAACATTTTTAAAGGAGGGGTGGCCATATAAAATCAACAACAATTTCTTTGAGCTTGCAGATATATTTATAAAAAAAATGCATCATTTTAGTCACTTATGCCAATCATTTTCTCACATTGAAATGAAACGTGGGATAAAAGCAAATAGAATCAAGTCTGGTATTAGAACGCAACTAAAAGCTCGGTCCACAAGTGATAAAACCCGGCACCTCTCAGTATTTAGTGCAATAAGGCTACTGTGAACTGGATCCTCTCTCGCATGTTTGTTGTTGCACTGCGAAGGGAAATATGATCCTTGGTTCATTAGGCGCTTTAAATAGTGCTTCGTGAAAATAAGATAAAACACAGAAATCGAGACTTAGTGTGTTAATGCATTGAATGCAAACAGTTTTGTCGTTAGTTTCTTCCAAAACAGCTTGCAATTAGTTCAATGGAAGGTGAGACAAAAGGATCAAATAAGAGTTACAATACCTTGTACATGTGTCGGACATTCTTGTCTAGAATACAAGAAGGATTTTCTCTCACGGCTAAAAATGTGTTTTTCTGTCTGGTGAAAAAATTGATATGTTTTCTTACTTGTGCTTCAAACATAGCTTGTGTGTATATAGGTAGATCTAAAAGGCATGGATTTTCAAAAAAAAAAAAAAAAAAAAAAAACTCTATGGGAAAATCTTATTGAGGGTTCATTCACACCAGCTAGACATTGTTAATACCAGTATACTGGAAGTATTTTATTTTTGGCACTAATTACTGACTGGAACTGAAGCCAATAGTTTCCTCGGCCGCGCCTGTGATTACAGTCAAAACGAACACTTTTGTTATTAGTAATGGTGGTAAAATAGTCTATAATCGTCTTCAGCCTCTATTGATCTTTCCAGGTTCGTAGCAATGAATTTGGCAAAGAAATGGTAAATAGAGGATCTTACATGAATGTTCATGTCATCACGTGAAGAAGTCCGTGAAATGAAGACCCCCCTACACCCAACATTATATAGAGAAAACTGGGGTTTACGGGGGTATACACTATTTTTCTTATTTCTGCTCCAATACATAGGTTGTGGTTACTAACGAGCACCCTCAACCTTTGATTTGAACATTTATAACAAAACTATCAAGGATTTTCATCAAAAAAGTAGCCATTTTGAAGATGTGAAAAATGCACTATGTTGCACGGGTGAGTTATCGTTATGTATTATTGAATTTGTTTGCAAAGAAGTGGTAAATAGAGGATCTTACATGAGTGTTCATGTATTATTGAATTTGTTAAACGAGTTGAAGAAAAGGGACAAAATTCGTGTTAAATTGAATAAAGAAAAAAAAAGAAAGATAACTTTATGTTCCCTTATAAGTCTTGGCAAGAAGATCATGGCGACCAAAGACCACCTTTTCTAGGTTAATTATACAATGGTACACTTGAAAGTGTAGATGTCAGAAGATCAAGTTTCAGCAAGAACCGGTCGTTGACACAAAAAATCTCTGACTTTTCTCTGGCTGATCAGCTATTTGGACCAGAACTGTATAATTGTATAGATAGATGGTTGATATCCTGTCTTTAATTAATTGCATTGCACAAATAAGCCACGTCATGAAAAAAATGTTTTTGTCATTTGCAAACAACAGATGGGCAGATCAGACTGCGCGCATGCGCCGCAGTCTGGTCAGCATCTTTGGTGATCGAAAGCACATTCTTGCACACCAGACAAGGAAATCCGTGATTTTACCCTGGGATAGAAATTTATGTTCTGACCCTGGTGTTCCGACCCCAAATCGAATATAATCGCGTGTTTGATAAATGCACTGGTTGATTACAACTTTGTGTGCGCCGTCGTTAAGGTTGACGTCATGCACAACCGTGACGTCACTTTACATTCCTGCAGTGTCAACACAATATGGCGGACGTTCGTAACCGAAGTGACTGCAGCATTGAAATTCCGCGCTAAGAAATGGAAGGTATGTGAGAAAAAGAATCCAATATGGATGTGAGGGGTGGGTAGAAAAATCCGTCCCTCGGGATCACTGTCCGGCATCACCCGGCAAGCCTCGTGATGCCGGACAGTGACCCTTAGGACGGATTTTTCTATCCACCCGTCACACCCATATTGGATTCTTATAATATCTCTTGTTTCTATATCTAAAATTTCAAGAATCTCGCTAGTCGGTGTAGCTGAGCAGATTTGTTTGTACCTTACCTGGTCGAAAACATAGAAGACATGTTTTCTTGTGATGGGGTTAAAAATTTAGAATTAGTGTCGCATAAGTGAGCCGTTTGGTACGGAACCCGGCAAAAGACATGGTTTTTTATTTTTATTATGTTGTGCGAACAAGATAATATCTTGAGCGGACAAGATATTATCTTGTTCGGACAACATATTATCTTGTGCGGACAAGATATTATCTTGTTCGCACAAGGTATTATCTTGTGCGGACAACATAATATCTTATTTGCACAACATATCATCTTGTGCGCACAATATATTAAGTCGTGCGAACAAGATATTATCTTGTGTGCACAAGATACCTTGTCCGCACAACATAGATCTTGTGCGGACAAGATAATATCTTGTGCACACAAGATAATATCTTGTCCGCACAAGATAATATGTTGTGCAACAAGATAATATCTTGTCCGCACAAGATAATATCTTGTTCGGACAACTTCCCAAGCTCTATGTTGTGCAAACAAGATAATAGGTTGTGCGAACAAGATAATATCTTGTCCGCACAAGATATTAACTTGTGCAAACAAGATATTATCTTGTCTGCACAAGATAATATGTTGTCCGCAAAACATAAATTATGTTGTCCGCACAAGATAATATCTTGTCCGCACAACTTAATATCTTGTCCGCACAACATATTATCTTGTTCGCACAATATATATTAAAAAAAATGTATGTCCCTTCCCGGGTTCCGTAGTTTGGCCACATCGCTTTGGCTTAAATATTTCCTGCTACAGAACATAAAGCCACGTCATTGCTTACAAACTCAGTTGATCCGAGGCAGCGTACTTCACTTCTTGGTTCCGAACAGTCCCCATTTCCAGAATCTTGTTTTCTTGCACACCAGACAAGGAGATCCGTGATATTACCCTGTGATAGAAATTTATGTTCTGACCCTGGTGTTCCGACCCAGGCAATAAAAACATGAGAAATGCGCTTCAATTCTATTCAACAGCCGGAACTACTTCCGCACTACTTTTATTTTGTAAACGATATACATGTGCGACCTGTCAAAACTAACCGCAATAAATAAATAAATAAATAAATAAATAAATAAAACGAAATAAACAAATCAATTAGAATGATAATTATTTGACTCATTTATTGTTAAAGGGACACAGAACTTTTGTATGAAATCTTAAAAACAAGAAAGCAAATACTGTCTGTAGTTCTGCCAAGTCCGACGCCATAGCCTGGGAGTTTTCAGAGTGACGGTATTTGGTGAGTTTAATGTACTATAGACGGGCAACACACGGAAATCTTTTCACAAACATAAATTGGGAAAATTCCGAGCAAATCGCCTCAAAATATATGCAATATCAGGCTACATTTTGGGTGGGGGTACCCTGGTTCGAGTCTCCGGAAGCCATAGCCTGGGAGTTTTCAGAGTGGCCATATTTGGTGGGTATAAGGGACGACAGGCGGGCAATACACACAAATGTTTTCACGAAAATTCATTGGGGAAGTTTTGAGAAAATCGCGTCACAACATGTGCCGTATATGACCAAGCGCGAGTCTACAGGTGGGGATACCTAAGTTTGACGCTCCGGGGGCCATAGCCTGGGAGTTTTCAGAGGGACAATATTTGGTGAGCATAATATACTAAAGACGAGCAATATACCAAAATCTTTTCATAAACAGTCATTGGGAAAGTTCGGAGCAAATCGCCTCACAATATATACACAATATATAGCAGTACAACAAGTCAATTGGCCAACAAGTCCGTTATAATAAATACCCTTCTAAACTCCATTTTATATAGTGAAAACTGGGGTTCACGGGGTACACATTATTTTCTTATTTCTGCTCCAAGACGTAGGTTGTAGATACTCGTTAGAACCGCCTCATCAGACATAGGTTGTGGATAGTCGTAAGAACCGCCTCAATGAGGTATCTACAACTACAACCTATGTTTGCAGTATAAATAAGAAAAATATCATGGATTTTGATCAGAAAAATAACCATTTTGGAGATGTGAAAAATGCACTATGTCGCACGGGTGTGTTATCGTAATGGAATTTTCCGCTTATGCGAGTCTATCCCACAAGGCGGAGGTATGCAGCTCAGGTAAGTTTTAAGTGTCTTGAATGCTATTCGGGCCGCCAGGATTCTGAGTATAAGTTTCTTGACACATTAAAAGTTATTCTCATCTGTTCTGTGCTGGTGTATTTTGCGAATCGGGAATAGGTAGCTAGCTATATAGTTTATCAACGACCTTTGGGAGTTCAACGTTCAAGCGTGGCAAGACTATTCCATGTTTTAGGGAAAGCAGGTTTCGGATTTCTTTTTTCACAAGATTTTAAATTTATGAATACGTTTTCTGATAATGCCATTGTGTAGAAATCGTGGCCAAGTGGTTAGTATGATGCAGTACGAATCTCAGTAAAACAATATCCCCCAATGTAAAAACCAAACTGAAGGCGACTTACCTAAAATACGGACTAGTCCAAAGTTAAAAGTGCAGTCATGTCTCACTGGGTTTTGAAAGACTATAGTAGTCGCAGATAAGATTGACTAGGCGGAGCTATTCAGGTGTTGTCAATATATACTCGGTAAAAAAAGTTTTGTCCCTAGGCAGAGAATGGGCTGTAAAATATCACAGGAACGATCGATTTTCATATAGTATATACCAGCCTCTTCAGCAGCCACAGCCCGTCAATACTGATTAGGTTTGAGTCTTATGAACCTGTCAGAAAATGCTACAGAGGCTGCCAAATGTTGTAAGGGTCAGCTTTCAAAACGTGCAAATCGTAATTTAAGCGTTAATGACTATTGTAAACAACGGGGTCTAACTCAGTAATTGCTGGGCAGATTTTTGTGAAATTTTCATTGTTGATATTGCAAGACTATGCCAAAAAGGGATCAGAAAGGTGTTTTGTCTTTTGGACCTTAACTCCTGATACAGAGGCTGCAGACCCCCAGAAGACGTTGTCAAAAAGGTGAAAAAAATGGCTGTAATTGGGTATAACTCAATAGCTAATGATCAGATTTTTGTGTAATTTGTATCATTTTGATGCACAGTCTGTACTTGAAAAGGGCACGAAACCATTAGCCCCTTTTAGACCTTAACGGCTGGTACAGATGCTGCAAAATGCCGGAGGGGGTTAAAAACGCCGGCAAAAATGACAATCGTTTTGAGAGGCGGCTTGATATTGTTTACCGCATTCATTCATGCGGTATTCGTTCGTTCGTTCGCTCGCTCGCTCGCTCGTTCGTTCATTCGTTCGTTCGTTCGTTCGTTCGTTTGTTTGTTTGTTCTTTCGTTCGTCTATTCGTTCGTCCGTTCGTTTGTTCGTTTATTTATTCATTCATTTCTCAAAAAGGTCAGTTTTACCGACAAACTCATTAAAATTTCACTTGCATGCTTTTTGTGATTTTTCAAAATGTTGAGTTCATCAATGTTTTTTTTAATCGTGCACTTTTGTGAGCATCGCTTTAAAACAGATTTGATAAACTTGTTACCGTAGAAACACCATAGACTTTGATCACGATGCCACCTCGTTACCGAAAACTGTCAAACTTAGACCGGGCTAGGGCACTTGGGCAGCTCCAGGCAGGGCAATCTAGTCGACGTGTTGCCATAGCGTTTAACACAAATCGCAAGACTATCGACAGGATAAGGCAACGCTATGCAGCTTCTGGGGATGTCAAGGACCTCCCGCGCTCAGGAAGACCCAGGGCAACAACCCATGCCGAGGATCGACTGATCACCAACAGCACTCTAAGAAGCCGCTTTACCAATGCCAAAATGACGACTATGCGGATTCGACGACTACGAGGTGCTGGGGGCATAGCCGTCTCTGTTCAAACCATTCGGAACAGAATCCATGCTGCTGGGCTGAAATCACGTGTTCCTGCGAAGAAGCCCATTCTTTTACCGAGGCACAGAGCAGCTCGTCTTCAGTTTGCTCGGAATCATGTGCGATGGAATAGACAGCAGTGGCGAACTGTCGTGTTCTCAGATGAGAGTCGGTTTTGCCTACATCATATTGACGGACGTCTACGTGTCTGGCGTCGGAATGGGGAGCGTCACGCGGAAGCCAACGTGCAGCCACGCCATGCTTACAATGGAGGAAGTGTCATGGACTGGGCTGGTGTGACGGCAGATAGGCGTACCAACCTCGTTGTGGTTCCAGGAATTCTTACCGGTCAACGCTACATCGACGAGATCCTACGTCCCCATGTTGTGCCTTTCCTTCAGCAAATGGGAAACAACGCCATCTTTCAAGATGATAATGCCAGACCACATCGGGCAAGAATTGTAGACGCCTATCTGCAAGCCAACAACGTCAGACGGTTAGACTGGCCAGCAATGTCGCCTGACTTAAGCTGCATTGAACATGTCTGGGATGTCCTCGGCAGAGCCGTCCAAACGAGGATAACAGAGCACAGCACTATGGCAGATCTTCGGCGCTTCCTTGGAGAGGAATGGCATCCAATCCCTCAAGCCACCATCCGGAAGATGGTCTTCTCTACCAGAAAACGACTGATTGAGTGCAGAGACAATCGCGGAGGTTATACCCACTACTAAAGAAAGACAAAGTTCAAACTTATTGAATAGTGTTTCACATGTCAAATGAATTTCAAATGTCAGAATAGTGAAATAAAGTTGCTGATCTTCTTGCTTTGTTTAAGACCAGTGCCACGTATCAGTATATGCATAAAATGGAATAATGTCGTATCAACGTTGATTCGATATGACAATGTTTCAATCAAAGGATGCGGTGGTCTCGATGAGTCGATATTTCATGTTTGTCGTATGCCGATACGTGGCTAGTCCTTTGTTACGATTTGCACGTTTTGAAAGTTGACCCCAGTCGCACTCCGCAGCCTCTGGAGCATTTACGATCGCGTCCTTCTTACCTAAACCTAATCAGTATTGACGAGCAGTGGCTGCTGAAGAGTTTGGTATATGCCATATGAGAATCGACCGACCCTGTGATATTTTACAGCCGATTGTATACATAGGGACAAAACTTTTTTTACCGAGTATATGTCAAAGTCGTTGAGTCCACCAGAAGATTCGGTATAGTGCCTTTCCAACGCTTTTTACAAGCGGACAAAATGGTCATATACGCCACAGCTAAGCTTGTGTAACAGTTGAATTCACACAATCGGGTGACTTGGTTTACCTTTATGTTAATGGAATATTCCTAAGTCAGGTACACACGATAGCTCCGCCTAGTCAATCTTATCTGCGACTACTATACTTATTGCCGATTCGAATCAGGAATAGGGAACCGGGAATAAGGAACCAAATTGATGTCAATGATTAAAAAGGTGGCGTACTTCACTTCTTTAGTCCGAACAATCCCCACTTCCTTAATATTGTTTTCCAATATAGGCTCATTTGGGATAAGTAAAGTAAAGTAAAGTTAAGTTAAAGTAAGTTATTAAAGTAAAGCAAATTAAATTAAAGTAAAGTAAATTAAATTAAATTAAAGTAAAGAAATGTAAAGTATAGTAAAGTAAAATAAAGTAAAGTAAAGTAAAGTAATGTAAAGTAAAGGAAATAAAGTAAAGTAAAGTAAAATAAAGTAAAGTAATGTAAAGTAAAGATAAATATAGCAAAGTAAAGTAAAGTAAAATATAGTACCGTAAAGTAAAGAAGTAAAATAAAGTAAAATAAAAATAATGTAATGTAAAGTAAAATAAAGTAAAGTAATGTAAAGTAAAGTAAAATAAAGTAACGTAAAGTAAAGTAATGTAAAGTAAAGTAAAATAAAGTAAAGTAAAGTAAACTAAAGTAAAGAAAAGTAAACTAAAGTAACGTAAAGTAAAGTCTATTTTTGGAAACTAAGAAAGTTTCACAAATTTTCTTCGGAAAACTGCCTTCCATAGAACCAGGCGAGCCAAATGTTTAGAATTTAAGGGCATTTTGTCGACTCCCTGAAAAAGGGAGAAGGTAGATTGGAAGAGTCAGTAAAGGAGACGAAAGAGAAGGACATCGGAGAAAGAGGAAAATGGATGGGAGTGTAGAAACTGAAGAAAAAAATCCCCCTGTTGTAAGCCGAGGTAACAGTTTGTTTGTTTCATTTGATATCAAGTTTATCAGCCAAGGCTTCGAGAACGCTTGTAGAATCGCGAGGTTTGCCGAGCGATTCTACATGCGTTCTCGAAGCCGTGCCTGATAACACGAATCTGATATTCTATTTATCAGTTAATCCCCTTGTTCACTCTTTCAGTTTGCCAATTTTTCCAGGAGTCCAGTTAATAGAAGTGCAATATCATGTTGACCTGATAAAGCTCACTTGTCTTGAGCTAGGATATGTTTATTGTTTGTTTGATTTGAGGTTTAACTTCCCCGTCAACACTGTAAAGGTCATTTTGGAGACGTTGCTTCCAATTTTGTGGGACTTTTACCCGACATTGAGATGAAAAGACATCTCAAGCACTGTCGCCGAATGAAACCAATAGGATTTATTAGCATGGACGATCGCCTCGCACCGCGGTTCCTGGAAGGCTTAGATCCTCTAACGGTTTACCAGTGCTAGTGTGCGAGCCGGATTCAGCTCTGCGTGAAAGTATGATGCAGCCCATATATTTCTTCAAGCCCCTATGGGCGGGGGCCGCCGCGGTAACAGACCCGCAGTAGTTTGAACTATCCGTACCTCGAATAAGTTTTTATGGTCTCAAACATAACGTGAACAAGTCCGTGAAATGAACACCACCCCTTAACCCCAGTTTATATTGAAACTTGGGATTTGGGGCGGGGGGGGGGGGGGGGGGGTTAACACTTTTTTTTTCTTATTTCGGCTCCAAAACATAGGTTGTGGGTACGAGCACCCACAACCTTTGTTTGCAGTGTAAATAAGAAGAGTATCGTGGATTTTCTTCAGAAAGGTAGTCATTTTGGAGATGCGAAAAAATGCACTATGTTTTGTTGTTTGAAATAAAGGGATCGGACAACAAGTCCTCACAATATTAATTACGGCCCTTCATTATAACTCAAATGGAGGTCCACTGTTTTGTTTTGTTTGTATTGGAGTTTAACGGCCCAGTCAACCCTATTTTAGGTCATTTTTGAGCAGGTCAGTTTACCTATCCTCACTTTCCCTGGACAGGCTTTTCGTAATCGTTTAAGAAGTACAGTGCACATTCTTTCGATAAAAACTGACAACTGCCCTTCTTGGATCAGCGGAAGGGAGAGAATAACCGTAGAAAAGATTTCATGATTAATATCCACGAAACAATGTGGCTGACCCCGCGACCTTCTGACCACCAGTCAGACGCGCACCGAGTCCGGCCCCTTCTCCACCATTGTACATTGTAATAAACACTCGCTGTAATTCAATTTGGAGGACGTTTATCGACTATGGACAGCAAGCCTGTGCGTTAGTTTATTTGAATTGAGGTGTTACGTCCCCGTCCACAACTGTTTAGAGTTTTTGAGACGTTGCGCCCAAATTTGTGGGAGATTTTTCCGACATTCAGATTAAAAGACTTCTCAAATCCTGCCGCCCAAACAAGCCAAAAGGGTTCATATGTAGGGACGTCTCAACTCGCACCATTTTCCTGAAGATGCTTAGACCCTCTAAGCAGTTTACAAGTGTGTGGTCAGTTTCAGCTCTGCGTGGAAGCATCATGAAGCCAAATCTATTTCTCCAAGCTCCGATGGGCGGGGAGGGGGGGGGGGGGGGGGGGGGGCTTCCTTATCGTACGTTATGTCCTGCGCTGACTCATATAGGCCAACCTGGAGATTCCATGTACATCATTTTACTTATTATAGATAGCCCCCGCCCATAGGGGCTTGAAGAAATATATGGGCTACATGATGCTTCCACGCAGAGCTGAATCTGGCCCGCACACTACTACTGGTAAACCGCTTAAAGGATCTAAGAATGTCCAGGAACCGCGGTGCGAGGCGGACCGTCCATGCTAATAACCCCTATTGGTTTCATTGGGCGACAGGGCTTGAGATGTCATTTCATCTCAATGTCGGGTAAAAGTCCCCGAAAATTGGAAGCAACGTCTCCAAAATGACCTTTACAGTGTTGACGGGGACGTTAAACCTCAAATCAAACAAAAACAAACTTATTATAGATTGTAGGTACTCAATAAGGCGGTTCTAACGCGAACCCACAATCTACGTTTGGAATATTTATAACGAAAAATTGACATCACATGAGTTTTTCCGCATAATGAGAACGGTTAATTTGTTGACAGGTGTATAAAATATTGCACAACTTAAACATTCTTAGCAATTTTCGGTTGTCCCAAAGTTACTATGGGAAGAAGGTTTGCGTCGTGACTATCACCGGTTTGTACGAAATCCAGAGCTGCGTTCAACAAAGCGAGCGCCCGCCGAGCGCTCACTTTGTTGCCAACAGAACGTTGGCAACAAAGTGAGCGCTAGGCGAGCGCAGACTTCAGGTAACGGCTGTTTATTGCCGCGCTATTCTCATCCTTGTGACGTTAGTGTTAACCATAAAAAAACTAGATTGGACACGTTTTAGGTCAGACAAACAGTGTAGACCCAGATCAGACGCGACAGAACACGGCGTCTGATCAGGGTATACACTGTTTTGCATAACATACAGGCATTCAAACGAAACAATTTAATTCTCCGTTCAGGACCACATCGCACTGTCCATAACGGGCCTCCGTGGCCTAGTGTATAAGAACGCTGACTCTTAATCACTAGGTCTCTCACTGCTGAGGGTTCTAGCCTGGCTCGGGTCACATGTGAGACGCCATGTTCTGCAACGGAAGGTCAGGTTTCTTTTCTCCGGGTACTCCGGTTTTCGCCCACCTCTGATTAACGATAGGTTCGATATAAGTGATATGGTCTTGAAAGGGCCGTAAAAATCGAATTGTCCAAGAAACCATGCTTATAAACCCTATTGATTTTATTGGGCGACAGGGCTTGAGATGTCATTTCATCTCAATGTCGGGTAAAAGTCCAACAAAATTGGAAGCAACGTCTCCAAAATGACCTATACAGTGTTGACGAGGACGTTAAACCTCAAATTAAACAAATAAACAGAGACGAGCGACCCTTCCACCTGTACTGTCAGTGCTCTCATTCTGCTTACGGTACAGTAAACTTCGAAATCAATTCGCCAAATAAATGTTGATTTAATTCAAACCATTACATGGTGCCGTTATTTATATGTGTGGAAGACATTTATGCAAATCCTGCTTCTCTTACCATTCCTTATATGAGCCCCGCCAAGCGAATTTGTGTCTTCGAGCATTCCGTCATGAAAAAATTTAACTGCGCATGCCCAGCCATTCAGAGGGGCCAAGGATATGGCTTTCTGTCTGAAGGTTCCTCTTGATTCACTACTTGTATGAGCGAGCAGCGAATGTTCTGGCGAGACTGCGCGGATGCGCAGGCTCGCCTGAACCTTCGCTGCTCGCATAGGCGATAAGTACCAAAATCGCTTGACGGGGCCCATATAGAGTTGAGACATCCTTTGCAATAAAACATGGCGGCGTTCATCTGATTTATGTTCTACAAGCCAGCCAAGGTACAGCGTGAAAGCTCAGTGGTAAGTGCACTTGCCTCTGGTGCTAGAGGCCCTCGGTTCGATCCCCGGCAGCGGCGATAAAATTTCGGTGTCCGAACACGCTCCATTGGCATCATTTTCAGGGATCAGTGTCATTAAGTACACCGTACTTCGGATCGGGACGTTAACTGGAGGCCCACTATGCAGGTGTAGATCCCATGTGTTGATTAAAGATCCCTACCGAAATTACATGATTACTCCATGCAAACCTGGAGTGTATATGATTTACACCAGCTATGTCCCCTTCTGGGGTTAAGGCGAAATGGAAGAAAGAAAGAAAGAAATAAAGGTAATGTGGCGCGAGTCGGACCGTCCATGCATATAATACCTATTGATTTCATTGGGCATTAGAGCTTCAGAGGTCATTTCATCTCAGTGTCGGGTAAAAGTTACACAAACCAGTGCTTCAGCTGAAGTGCACGACCCGCCGGATGCTTTTAGCCTTATGAGTGTTAACATATATGGGTATGGCGGCCATTTTGGTCATGTGACCTGGACCTAAAACGGTTCCCCCAATAAATGCGCCTTATCGTAAGGAGCAAAAATATATCTTATACTTTAGTACTGTATTCTGAATCGTTTGCAGGATAAAATGCATTCTCACTTTTCCAATACAAAAGCATATGTGTCAAAGTTTGACCTAGGCACAAAGAAGGTCAAGGTCAACCCAGGGTCACCGTTTTAGCAATTTATGATGGGCCTACGTCCAAGATGCTATTTAACAAGTTTCTTGGAAATCTGCCCAGTGGTTCTGGATAAGACTATTTTTGAAGGGTTTTTACCATATATGGCTTGGTGGCCATTTTGGTCATGTGACCTGGACCCAATGAGCAAATTTTGGCTTTTCCCATCCCATAGAGGCTCCATATGAAATTTGACTTCAATCGGCCCAACGGTTTCCGAGGAGAAGCAGTTCGAAAATTTTCACATTTTTCGCCTCGGCGAGGCTATACTAAATGGAATGTAATATTTCTCAAGTTCATTGGTTAGATCTCATTGATATCTATCAGTACGCCAAAAATTGTTTAAATATTCCAAGCGGTTAAGTCACTATCACCAATTTTCACAAACGGGTTACGGACGGACAGACAGACAAACCATATATGGCTTGGCGGCCATTTTGGTCATGTGACCTGGACCCCATGAGCAAAATTTTGTTTCCCCTATCCCATAGAGGCTCCATATGAAATTTGACTTCAATCGGCCCAACGGTTTCCGAAGAGAAGCAGTTCGAAAATTTTCACATTTTTCGCCTCGGTGAGGCTATACTAAATGGAATGTAATATTTCTCAAGTTCATTGGTTAGATCTCATTGATATCTATCAGTATGCCAAAAAATGTTTAAATATTCCAAGCGGTTAATTTTCACAAACGGGTTACGGACGGACAGACAGACTGACAGAATGACAGAATGACACGGTGATTTTAGGGCACTCTTAGAAAATCAACCGACTTCAGTCAGTCGCTTTTTCTGCGGGTCGTGCAATTGGAAGGGATGTCTCCAAAAGTACCTATAAAGTGTTGTGGTTCCCGCCCATTGGGGCTTGAAGTAATTGATGGGCTGCACGATGCTTCCACGCAGAGCTAAATCCGAACGCACACGACTACTGGTAAACTGCTTAGAGGATCTAAGCCTGCCAAGGCAAAGCGGTGCGAGTCGGATAAACCCTATTGGTTTCATTGGGCGACAGGGCTTGAGATTTCATCTCAATGTCGGGTAAATGTCCCACAAAATTGGAAGCAACGCCTCCAAAATGACCTATGAAGTGTTGACGGGGACGTTAAACATCAAATCAAACAAATCAAACCTATAAAGTGTTGGCGGGGTGGGATGGGGCGATTCTATTGAGGCGATTCTAATGATTACACAACATACAGACCAGCTACCGGTAATAACCCATATTTTTTGTTTCGCGGAGAAACCGCCTAACTGGAAATCGGCTATTTTCTCCTCAAAACAGCGAGAAAATATAAAATGAGCGAGAAATTTCTCGCTGTAAGTTCTCCCGGTTTCGCGGAGAAAATTCTCGGAGATTCTCGGCGAAAATTTGACCGAGTGCTTTCATTGAAAATGAAATTACCCGCGTTTCGCGGAGAAAAAATACAACTGGGCTTACGTGAAATTTTTATTTCTTCGTTTGTTTGGCGTTGTTTTTGTACGCGAAGGCAAGTGGTAGTCATTGTTAAATCATAATCAAATATTCTTTCATGTTACATAACTTCATTTTAGTAATTTAAATTTTTAAAAGTATCATGACAACTTTTATTCACATCAACAAAATACGCGTATTTATTTGTTACCCGCTCAAACCCCACTTTTAACTGGGGTTTACAGGGGTATATATTATTTATCTAATTTCTGCGCATATAGATTGTGGGTTCTCGTTAGAACCGCCTCGCCGAGTCGTTTTAAAGTGTACCCAAAATCTTGAGCAGAAATATGAAAAATACCAGAATTTTTATCCGAAAATTTTCCGTTTTTAGTGGTAAAATTTTACAATATATTTGAATAGGCGAGTTCTCATAATGAGTCGTACATATTGGTTTTAACACCATAATGATGTGTGACATTTACCAAAAGCTCAGCTTGATGAAATAGATGGGCTGCATGATGCTTCCACGCTAAGCTTAAACCGACCCGCATGCGAGTACTGGTAAACCGCTTACAGGATCTAAGCCTGCCCAGGCAAAGTGGTGCGAGTCGGACCGCAAATGCTTATAAACCCTGTTGGTTTCATGGGGTGGCAGGGCTTGAGATGTCATTTCATCTCAATGTCGGGTAAAAGTCCCACAAAATTGGAAGCGACGTCTCCAAAATGACATTTACAGTGTTGACAGGGACGTAAAACCTCAAACAAACAAAACCAAAATCTCAGATTCGCCTCATTTATTTATGATTACAAACTGTCAAATTGGTACAGCAAGCGGTGCTTTGAATGCACAGTTAGTGACCAGTTAACGAGGAACACATGAATTCCACCACAGGCTAGGTCTATGTCGCGGACGAACGGACGAAAAACCAGACTACTATATCGCGCCATGCTTCATGCAGGCACGTGAAAAAGGACATGCTACTTTGCATTCGCACGCATTATTTGCGCTACCAAGTCTCCTTCCCCGACCCCTCACTCACCCCTAACTAATAAACACTCCCAGTTGGAGCAAACAGGTGGTGCATCAACAAGTTAATAAAGCCAATGTAATGAACGACCCACTATTCAATATTTTACATGCACACATACATGTATAGAGAGAACTGGAGTTTACAAGGTATACATTTTCCTTAATCTGTTCCTAGACGTCCAATGTAGGATGTGGGTTCTCGTTACCAACTATATGTATGTGGCCCGAGCGAAGCGTAAACGACAGCGGAGAGACCTAATGGCCCGATGATTAACCGTTTTTGTACCAAATGGAATCTTCCTCCCTATATATACTGAGTCCATTTTAAAACTTAGGTATGTCAGGTTGTTTTTTTTTTCTTAAAAATATAGTTCGGGAAATTGCTTAACGTTTTGCAAACATTGTAGGCCCTGATCAGACGCCGCACTGTTTGCCAAGGTACCCCTTCAGGGGTTTCTGGTACTGAATGGGTTAAGAGTCAGCGCTCTTACCCATTAGGACACGGGGGCCAGTTACCTTTGGGTGTACAGTAGACTTAACAAGATACCCAGGTTGCATGTCTGTACAAACTTCGCTGATTTACTTGGAGAATTTTAGTTCTGCTCCAAGTTAGAGATCAGACTTATATGCAGCCTTGGAATGCTTGCCGCGCAATTTCCCCATCTTAACCCTTTTTGTACCAAATGGAATCTTCCTCCTTATATATAGCATGAGTCCATTTCAAAATTAGGGGTTTCAGGTCGTGTTCTCTTCAAAATTTATTAGGTAAATGGTCGCATTTTTAGCAAACAGTGTAGGCCCTGATCAGACGCCGCTGGGCCTGCACTATTTGCCACGGTACCCGTTTAGAGGTTTCAAGTCTGAAATGGGTTAATGTACATGTATGAGCAAAATTGAATTGTAAAGGCAATAAACACAAGCGGGCCTCCGTGGCCTACTCTTAAACATTAGATCTCTCACTCGGGCTACATGTGAGCTTAAGTGTAAGCATCAGTGATGTTTAATTACTCGCAGTGTAAGGAAAAGATAAACCAAAATGTAGAGTGAGATCAGCGCCCACACATACATGTACAAGCAGGATCCCCCTTATTATATACATTGAGTTTGATTTTTCTAAAGTACTCTCAATATGGTGAACCGATCGAAAATCAACAGTTTTCAATTTATGAAGCGTTTACACAACATTAAAAAAAGGAACACAAAAAACATTCATCATGTTCATACTGTGTTGTGAAGTGCATAGATGCAAATCATTATGATTCCAACCGGATCAATCTCATACTTTACGATCGCTAGAGTTGTCGATATTTGTACAAAAAAATGCATTTGGTCATATGCTTCAAACTTTGTGTACCACATTTTAATGCATGCAAAAAATACATGCACATGAACAAATACACAGGTAGGTATAGGCAGATTTTGCGGAGAAACACCGTGAACGACTTCACCTGTACTAATTGGCTTTCTCCGAGAAAAAGCGACGTTCGCGAAGAAATTTCGCGGCGTTTCTCGGAGAAATTAACCGCTTTGAAACGCGAAATATTTTCTTCTCGGAGAAATTTCTCGCTTGTTCTCAGAGAAAAAGAAGCCTATTACCGCGGAGAAAAATAAAATATGGGTTATTACCGGTAGCTGGTCTGTACATTCCAGGTTTAAAGAAATAAGGCATTAACCAACATACCTTTTCAAGATCAAAATAGAAAAAAAGTTCGCCGGAAGTTATTTTAATGTATGGATATCTCGAGCCTCGGAAGAACTTTCTCAGGACTACAGAACGAGTTTCGCCCCCCCCCCCCCCCCCCGGCCTGTCGGTGCTTGAAGAAATAGACGTCCTGCTTGATGCTTCCACGCAGGGCTGAATCCGACCTCACATAAGTACTGGTAATCCGCTTAGAGCATCAAAGCCTTCCCAGGCAAAGCGGTGTGCGTTGGACTGACTGTCCATGCTTATAAACCCTATTGCTTTCAATGGGCGACAGGGCTTGAGATGTCTTTTTATCTCAATGTCGGGTAAAAGGCCCACAAAATTGGAAGCAACGTCTCCAAAATATACATATACAGTGTTGAAGGGGACGTTAAACCTTAAATCAAACAAGAATCAAAGAAACACACAGAACGAGTTCGAAATTGCCATAGAATACGAGTCATCCGTGTTCCAGCGATTGAAGTTTTATTGTTTTGTTTGTTTTAATAGAGGTTTTACGTCGCCTTCAATGCTATTTAGGTCATTTTGGAGACGTTGCTTCCAATTTTGTGGGATTTTTACCCGACATTGACGGATGAAATGACATCTCAAGCCCTGCCGCCCCAACAAATCAAACAATTAAACAAACCAAACCAAACTCCATATTTTCCAGTTCTGTGCTGTATTCCTTGCTTCCAAAGGATAAGCCTTTCTAGAACACATTTGTATGTAGGGACGGTCCCATGCACTCGCACCAGTGTGCCTGGGCGGGCTTTGACATTTTTAGCGGTTTTCATGTATCAGTACTCAACGGCGGTCGGTTTCAGATCTGCG
>OY757021.1:10459416-10540785 GCA_963580285.1 Lucinisca nassula | reverse complement strand
GTTGACAATCGGTCAGAATATGAACTACTCTGCCTTTGAAGTCTAGATCAGCCAAGAATTCTAGCCCTATCTGTATACCTACCAGTTCTCCAGTATAATTGTTACCTATAGGAGAAACTCCCTTGTTCATCATAACTGGTGTGCTGGAGTAACCCTCAAGGTAGACCACAGCACCAGCTCCAGTCGGACCTGGATTACCTAATGCTGATCCATCTGTGAACATTACGGTATTTCAACCGGTAAACTTGGGTCAAATCCGTCGAGAACCGGATAATTCAAAATGGCGGCGATCTATTTACTCTCGCGACCGGGGTTTTCCATGATGCTATACATATTTGGGGCTCAATGCGGGTTATTAAATAAATAATAAATAGTACATATTATACATTTTTGGAAACCTGAAATCTCATAGAATCGAGTACTTTTTGAATTTTAAAAAAATATCTAGTGGTCTTTATGCAGCAAAGCTCCGACTTTTGGTTTCAATAACTTGACTTTGGGTGAACGGAAATGAAAAATTCGAGAACCTTTGGATACCCCAATCTTTGCCCTTTTTTGTAACTGGGTCAAAGTACATACCCACCGCGTGGGTGGTGAAATGTAGTGACCCGTTGTATTTTGTTGTCAAAAATAGCCCATATTGGAGATTATTTGAAATTTGGTAAATTACTAAATTGAATGTCATAAAGTGCACCGTCCTTCGGGTCGGGACGTTAACTGGAGGCCCCCTGTGCAGGGAGAACCATCCCCTGTGCAGGTTAAAGATCCCTACCGTAATTACATGATTACTGTGTAGGCTTTCATCCTGCAAAACCTTGAATGTATGTAATATACACCTGCGGTAATGGTCAAATGTGACCGACGCAGTATCAGAAGATAGATAGATAGATAGATAGATAACCTGTAAAATAAATAACAGTTTTCAAATAAACAACAACAAAGTATATACCAACAGAAAGCAAATTTTATTGGCTTTAATGACATATAAACATTATAACAATATAATGAACTAGAAAAAGAAAATTTGGGAATTTATTCCACTGACTAGAAAAATTGCCATAATTCTTAACCAGGTATTGGAGTCTGCTGGGGTTGCTACAAATATGTCTGAAAACTTTCATTTTTTCTCATGTAGTATGTATATAAAAGGGAAGAATATTTCTCTTTAGCTATTCTGGCGGCCTGGAGACTCTCATACACTGTAGATAGATATTTGGACTAAATAACATTGCTATTATATTTAGATATTATACTTGCAACTTTGAGTTCGGACGGAAACGGATTGACAAAACATAGGGTAAGGTATTTTTTCCTGTTTAGAGTCGGTGTTCCTGGGTTCGCACAGGCCTTGGCTTCGCACATCTGAGCTGTTTTGATAGCTGTCAGTTCCCACACGCAATTTTATGACAGTAGATATTAATATTTAGTCGTATCTCTTTGATGTTGATTTCATCACAAATTTGTATGACGTAGCTCTGCTTCGTTCCAGGTTTGCAGACGACATTTAATTATTCTACCTGGTGGAAAAGTTTGCCACACCAGGATAAAAAATAGCCATCGGAAGAGATGGCAAATCCCCCGACCAAAAGCCAATATGGCCTTCAGAAGATTGTTCACCAATAGAAAGTCAACCAGAATTAAACCAGCAATATATCACAAAAGTATTGCAGTTATGGCCATCACAAGATTATACTGTCAGAGGAGATAAATAAACAAGAGGCCCATGGGCCACGATGCTCACCAGAGCTCAGGCGGGCACTGCCCACTGGCAGCCATGTATGGTTTAAATTTATAGATTATAAAGTCTCCCAAATGAACCCCCAATTCCCCTGTGAAAAAAGTTCAAGAACTTGAAGTTTGTTCTTGAACTCTTCAAGAACTTCAAGAACTGTTCTTGAACTTATTGAACGTAGTTCGTTGATCTTTTTCAATTCTTGAACTATTGTTCTTGAAGAGATGAACTTCTAGAACCTGGGTTCTTGAACTTGAAAAGTTCTTGAACTTGCTTTTTAAATTGTGAAAAAAGTTCAAGAACTTGAAATTTGTTATTGAACACTTCAAGAAATTCAAGAACTGTTCTTGAACTTTTTGAACAAAGTCTATGGATCTTTTTTGGTTCTTGAACTATTGTTCTTGAAGAGATGAAGTTCTAGAACCAGGGTTCTTGAACTTGCAAAGTTCCTGAACTTGCATTCTAGATATTTATGTACGAAACTTCTATCGTTTAGCTTTACATAACATTTTAATTACTAAACTTTAGTTGTTTAGCTTTACATAAACTGTCCAATCAAAAGCCATGTTATATATAGTACATTCAGACATCAGAAAGATTGGGAAAATAGAGCTAAATCAGGATCTTTTATGCATTTTAATGTCTTGAAATAAATTGCAAGATGAGATACACTGCACCTTACAAGACATATTTGTTATCTACCACTAAATACACTGAAGCATGCTAAAGTCCGAAAAACATGAACTATTTATTGTGTAATGGAATGTGTCAGGATTTAGAGGTAAAATCATCAATTTTTCTAGTAAATTACATGTAATATGCATTATTTTGGAAAACCCAACTGACTTGTAAGTTTTAAATGTTCATTTGTTTGCTGATATTAATGATTTTCTAGGTTAAACTTTATTATGATTTTCTGTTATTTCACAGCTAAAATGGAAATAATTGTTTACATGCATGCACATACAAGAAACAATTCCTTCTGGCTGCTCAGGGAACAGGTAGAGGTTATGTTACAGAGTGAGTGAGTGAGTGAGTGAGTGAGTGAGTTTTACGTCCCACCAACAGCTGAGGTCATACGGAGACGGGACCTCGGTTTAAAGACTCATCCGAAAGTCTGGAGAAGCCCGGGATCGATCCTGCGATCCCTGGTTTACAAGGCGAGTAGTGTAACCACTGCACCACGGAGGCTTCTAATTATGTTACAGATAAGTAGTATAGGCGATTGCAAGGGGTCAGTGTGTCAATTAAACATGTGCACTATGAGCATTGGGACATATTCAGGAAATGGTTCAAGATTTTTTATATGGTTCAAGAACTGTTCTAGAACAAGTTCTTGAACTGTCCATGGCCTCTAAATGGCTGGTTCTAGAACTCCCTTAGTTCATGAACCAGTCCAAAATATTTTTCTTTAAAAGTAACTAATTGAAGTTCTCGAACTGTAAAGAACTAGTTAAAGAACTTGGGAGTTCTAGAACCGGTTCAAGAAGTTCTTGAACAGTTCTTGATAATTTTACAGGGGCTGCACATGCATTATCTAGAACAAATTCTAGAATTGTTCCAGAACAAATTCTAGAATATGTTCTAGAACTTTATGTTCTAGAACTTTGTTCTAGAACGGCCATTTAACCCTTGTTCTGCTGAATTTACTATATAGTTCTAGTGCTGCTGGCTGAGTATTTTTTGGTAATCTTGTAAAATGTGGGTATTATGTTTTAGATAAGATTGTTGACAATATTTGATGTTTAGATGTTGACATGTTATATATCATTGTAAAGGTATTATATTGTACTTTGAGAATTTTTATATTTTTTCATTAATGTCCACTTACCTGTAAAATATTAATTAGTTAATTAAGGTAAAGGTAATAAAAAGTAATAAAATGCAATAAAATGCTGTAAAACCTGTGTTATTTCTTTCAATACCATGTTGTTTTGTGATATTTTTGTGCCCCTTTGATTTTGTGGCCTGTAGAAAAAAATTCGGGTTCTCAGGTGTGACGAGAAAGTCTAGCATCAAAGGTTAAAAGTACAGGTAAGTTAAGTGTTTTTTTTTCCAAAATATAAGACATCTGCATATTGAAAACAGCAATTTTATCCTGCAATGAACCACTAATGAGGTAAAACCTCATGTACATGTGATGCAAAATTGTAAACAGTCCAATTTTGATATCAGCATGTATGCGGAGACCATTTACCTGTAAAATTAATTAATTAAGGTAAAGGTATGATAAAATTTGAAAAAGCCACAAAATACCTGTCAAATTTAGTTTTTTTTCCTTCAAAGTCCTAGTATCATTGTGAAAATATAAATACTGTCTTTTCTTAAAATTTTCACACTCATAAAGCTACTCAGGTAAGAATGTTCGGTCAAACATCAAAGGAACATCAAAGGAAATACACACAGGTGTGTTCATTGAATTTTTCAAAATGGTAGTTTTTCACTGTGCGAGCCAGCAGACCCATCCTTTGGATTCTTTTTAAAGAAGCCAACTTGTTTTTTCACATTTATGGACTAAGTCTGCAATACTAGGGTCATCTGGCAGCCCCGTAGCCTCGGAAATGCCACGCACACCTGTAAATTTGTACCGTGATGGTTGGGCATCTCCTTCGGCCCATATCGAAGGAGTCTTTATCCCCTGAATAACGGTCTTCTCTGTCACAATTTATTTTGGCCGATTAAAAGCCTTCATTTCCAACCCGCTGTCGGAATTCACATTTAAATCGGGGAAAAATGACACATGTGTGTCGAGTACGTCGCCATCTTTAATTCAGGTACGCTTCCGAATTCTAATTGGACGTGACTTACCTGTAAAAACCAATAATATTGTCCGATATGCGGAAACGTTATTTCTGATGTTCATAGCAACCAACCAAAGCATCAATAGTAGGCGGCGTTTCATTGGTTAAAGGATATATGTGGGTATAAACCGGTACCGGTGAATCCGGATTATTCCGGGAGCCGCCATACGGCCTGGGCCTGTGAGACCGGATTATTCCGGGACCCGCAGAACAAGGGTTAATGTTCAAGAACAATTATAGAACTAGTTCAAGAATTGTTCCAGAATCATTTCTTGAATTCCTCGCGTGGACTCTGTATCTGAAATATTAGGCCTTTTATGAAGTGGAGGGGTGGGAGATGACCCAACAGAGCCCAATTTGATATCACTGAATGCATCTTATCATAAGGAACAACAAAATATATGATTTATGGGTGGGGGTCTTAACAGTTTCTGAGATATTGGGCCTTTTATGAAGTGGAGGGGATTTGGGAATGGCCCGGGGACATCCCAAGAGACCCCTAGGTTGGTGTCTCTGAACGCGTTTTATCATAAGAAACAAGAATATATATGGTTTAGGGGTGGGAATCTGATAGGTTTCTGAGGTTTATTGCCTTTTGTGAAGTGGCAGGGTGGGGCATGGCCCCGGCACACCCCTGAAGACCCCTAGGTTGGAATCATTGAAAGCGTCTTATCATAAAGAACAAGAATATATATGAATAAGGGGTGGGGATCTGAACGGTTTCTGAGAATTTGGGCCTTTTATGGAGTGGAGGGGATGGGACATGGCCCGGGCACATCCCAGAGGACCCCCAGGTTGGTATCACTGAATGCGTCTTATCATAAGAAACAAGAATAAGGGGTGGGGATCTGAAAGGTTTCTGAGATATATCGCCTTTTATGAAGTGGAGAGGTGGGGCAATGGCGCATCCCGGGAGACCCCTAGGTTGGTATCACTGAATGCGTCTTATCATCAGAAACAAGAATAAATAGGGTTTAGGAGTGGGGATCTGAAAGGTTTCTGAGAAATTGGGCCTTCTTTGAAGTGGAGGGGGTCGTGCTTGGCCCCGGCACTTCCCAGTGGACCCCTAGGTTCGAGTCACTGAATGCGTCTTATCATAAGGAACAATAATATATATGGTTTAGGGGTGGGGATCTGTAAGGTTTCCGAGATATTGGGCCTTTTATGAAGTGGAGGGGGTGGGGCAAGGCCCCGGCGTATCCCGGGGGCCCACAGGTTGGTGTCAATGAATGCATCTTATCATAAAGAAAAAGAATATATATGGTTTAGGGGTGGGGGTCTAAACGGTTTCTGAGATAAATGGAATTTTATGTAGTGGAGGGGGTGGGGGATGGCCCCGGCGCATCCCGGGGCCCCCAGGTTAGTGTAACTGAATGTGTATTATCATAAGGAACAAGAATATATATGGTTTAGGGGTGGGGATCTGTAAGGTTTCCGAGATATTGGACCTTTTATGAAGTGAAGGGGGTGGGGCAAGGCCCAAGCGCATCCGGGGGGGGGGGGGGCCAGGTTGGTGTCAATGAATGTGTCTTATCATAAGGAACAATAATATATATGGTCTAGGGGTGGGGATCTGTAAGGTTTTGGAGTTATGGCCATCACAAGGTTATATTGTCAGGGGAGATAATTAAAAACCAGGACACCCAGAGTCGTTGTTCTTGAACGTGACACACCTGCTTAACCTCATGTACAACTGTACCAAGTACCATCAATATATATCAAAGAGTATTGGAGATGTGGCAATCACAAGGTAGTGATTCTATATTTTTGGAAGAGGAGATAACTAAAAAACCATGGCACCCAGAGTTGCGGTTCTTGTGCATGACACACCGTCACGGCCTTGTGAACAACTGTGCCAGGTATCATCAATATATCTTAGAGGGTATTGGAGTTATGGCCATCACAAGGTAGTCACTCAATTTTATTGGAAGGGGAGATAACTCAAAAACCATGACAACCAGAGTTGTGGTTCTTGTGCATGACACGCTGTCTCAGCCTTGTGAACAACTGTGCCAGGTACCATCAACATATCTCAAAGGGTATTGGAGTTATGGCCATCACAAAGTAGTCATTTTATTTTATTAAAAGGGGAGATAACTCAAAAAGTATGGCATCCAGAGTTCTGGTTCTTGTGCATGACACGCCGTCTCAGCCTTGCGAACAATTGTGCCAAGAACCATCAATGAATCTAAAAGGGTATAGGAGTTATGGCCATCACAAGGTTGCGTCTACGGACGGACGGACAGACGCCAGGCTGAATGCTATATCCCCCGAACCTATTCGGTCGGGGGATAAAAATTATCCTATGTTCTGAAAATTCCAGTTACTTCTGACTTTTCTAAGAATAAATGATGGTAAATTATCCTGCTTTGGAAACTAATAATAATTGTTTACTTTCACATGGCGACCTTTGACACTAGGTGACACATTTGTGAAGTGGGGGCAATTATTATTTGACAGTATACTTATAGATGAAGGAGGGTTTCCTCTTTTATAAAGCTGTATATTTTACTGCAAATAGAGTTTAAATCTGGCTTGCTTAAGACAAACTTCGAAAGTTGTTTTCCATTGTTATTTGGCTGAACACTGTGTGTTCTTAGTGCTGCTTGTGCTGTCCCATTCCTCGTCGGTGGTCTGCAGTTGGTCTTCTCACGCTGGCTGAGTATTTTTTAATTAATTGTAAAAAATGTTAATATTTTGTGTTTCTCAGTTAAAATAAGTTTTCTTTAGGGAACTTATCTTATAAAATGGATGTCTGTATTTTACGAAACTTGGGTGTGCGAAGCAAGGTACACTTCCACCTTAAAATCCGTTATAAACAGCGCAGTGAAAAAATGACTGCTCCCTGGCACTGCACGCACGTCAACTATTTTTAAAAGTTTTGTTTTATAAACTCCTGGGGTCAAGCATTTCACATGCGGTAAGATTTCAGACATCAACTGATCGTCCTTATTCTTAAATAATCATCAAAAGTGTGCGATTACCCGACTCTATTGACCTTATTTTGCATTATTAAATCACGCAAAATCACGCTCTCGTTTCCTAGCGAGATTTCGAACTTGGGGGGGGGGCCACGTGATCATCTAATATGGTCGCCAACGTTACTTCCTAGTTAAACAAGTTAAAGTCGTTATAATTATTTACGTTTTTCTTGAAGTTTTGCCGACCAAATAAGATAAATAGTGAAGTGATCATTCCGAATATTGTTTTATTCCTATTTGCTTGATGCTATTTAAATGAACTGTTGATTTTCTTACTATGAGACAGTGGCTGAAATTGGTGAGCTGTTTGGCACTTATTTCGCAAACAACAACAACGAGTGATTGAAAATGTGGTCGTGTAAACAATGCATTTCGTAAGTGTGATTGCCATGGAGATGATCGTATATTCACTTAAGATATTTTGACGTGATTTTTTTATAAGTTTCAATCGGTCTATAACGGGAAAATTATGGGTCAGAATGACTTCTGTTGTGCTCCAGGTTTGAGCCATGAACGCTCAAAGGGAGCAGTTTGCTCATTCTACAGGTTTCCAGAAGAGCCTGAATGGTATAGAAAGGCGTGGCTTTCAAAAGTATCATGGGTAATAAAGGTTTTTCCTACCATTTTCCTACACGTACACGACACACTCGCAAACAAAAATCGTTGATTTCAAATGCATTTTTAAACTTGGCTACTTGCACATCTGGTAAAATTAACATCAAATATAAACAGATTGATTATCTTTTTATGTTTAATAGCCAAAAATTGATTCCCATTTAGTATGGTTTGCATGGTGACAAATAGGAACTGCAATGTTTGCGATCTTGTTTTATCGGAGATGCTTACAATATGTTGAATGTTGTGGAAGGAAATATTTTATTTTTGTTGATAAAAATTGTGACCAAAGGCACTTTAATTTATGTTCTCTTCGTTTAATTCTTGGAAAAGGACAGACTGGTAAAATAATAAACTGCGGTCCCTTAACCCATTTAGTACCGGAAACTCAAAATGGGTAATTGGCAAACAGTGCAGGCCCAGATCAGATGCCGCAGAACGCGGCATCTGATCAGAGCCTACACTGTTTGCAAAAAAATTCAGCCATTTTCCAAGTAAAATTTGAAGAAACCACAACCTGACACCCTCAAATTTTGATTTGGACTCATGCTATATATAAGAAGGAAACTCATTTGGTACAAAAAGGGTTAATAATTACATGTACATGTTATGATGCCGTTTGTCCGGACGAGTAATTTTGGATCAATTAAAATGTCGTTCGAGCGGACCAAAACTTAATTCAAACCCTGTCAACCATTACTATGTATGTCAGAAGTCTATATTGAAATTAAATGGGGAATTTGGCTTTTTTTTTTTTTTTTTTTGGGGGGGGGGGGGGTAAAAAGTGAAGATCCTGGTCAGATTGCTTCTTTTGTCAGTTTTTGCAAGTCCTCTACATTCCAGTCATCAGTTGGAATGTTCCTTTTCCGATTCATACACAAATTTGGCCCCAGTTACATCATTTTCACGAATGAAATACATACCGCTACACCATTTTTATAGAATGTTTGTCCGAAAACGTGGGTGGGGCTATTTTTAGCATATGACCGCATCAAGTTGTGACGTAGTGTAAATTAGATATTGTACAAACCCTATTTTCCCGTTATAGACCGATAGAAACTAAAAAAAAATCACGTCAAAAGATCATAAGTTAATACACGATCATCTCCATGGCGATCACACTTACGGAATGCATTGTTTACACGACCACATTTTCAATCACTCAATGTTGTTGTTGCGAAATAAGTGCCAAACAGCTCACCAATTTCAGCCACTGTCTTATCGTTTGAAATATTTAACATCAAGCAAATAGGGATAAAACACTATTCGGAATTATCACTTCACTATTTATCTTATTTGGTCGACAAAACTTCAAGAAAAACGTAAATAATTACAACGACTTTAACTTGTTTAACTAGGAAGTAACGTTGGCGACCATATTAGATGATCACGTGACCCCCCCAAGCTCGAAATCTCGCCAGGAAACGAGAGCGTGATTTTGCGTGATTTAATAATGCAAATATCGTGAATGTATAAATTTCACAAAACATACATTAAAGTCAACAAACTTGCCCTAATAAAGTTTGGGCTAAGTAAAGTTTCAAAAAATCAACTGCTTCCCATGATTTTCAATATCACTTATTTCAGGTATCCCACCCACTTTTTCACCTGACATTATTTTTCACTTCTGATAAATGTTTAAATGTAGACTGGAATCAGTCCAAAAATTAACCAATATCTTCTCCATTGAATTAGCAATGCATTTATTTCTCCTCTCTAATACTTTCTGATCTCCAAAACTTTTGGGACTGGACTAATGTGATTTCCAGGCCTCCAGTGAGATGGAGGGTCAACAGGTAAAGGTGATTCACTATATGGTCAGTGTCTGGTCAAAGTTCATAACCCCATTAACTGTCTGCAACAAGTGTCAGGAATTACAGTTTTAGCCTTAATCAGAACTTTATTATCTATTATTCAGTTATCTCATTTGCATAAATGCATTCTGTTCATTAGTATCATAAATTGTGTGCATGTATATCACTATTACATATCTTTTGCTGGGAAATAGGATGTATTTTATTTGTTTGTTTGTTTGATTTGAGGTTTAACGCCCCCTTCAACACTGTAAAGGTCATTTTGGAGACATTGCTTCCAATTTTGTGGGACTTTTACCCGACATTGAGATGAAATGACATCTCAATGGCCGCTCGCACCGCTTTGCAAGGCAGGCTTAGATCCTCTAAGCGGTTTACCAGTAGTCATGTGCGGGTCGGTTTCAGCCCTGCGTGGAAGCATCACGCAGCCCATATATTTCTTCAAGCCCCGATGGGCAGAGGCCGATACAAATATATTGAAAATTTTACCACCCAAAAAAGAAAATTTTCAGATAAAAATTCTGATATTTCATCTCCAAAATGACCTATACAGTGTTGACGGGGACGTTAAACCTCAAATCAAACAAAACAAATTAATATTTCTGCACAAAAACATAGATTGTGGGTACTCGCTAGAACCGCCTCGGTGGGTACTCATTAGAACTGCCTCGGTGAAGCGGTTCTAACGAGTACCCACAATCTGTATTTTGAGCAGAAATAAGAAAAGAAATGTTTACCCCCTTAAAACCCAGTTTTACTTTATAAAAGTGGGGTTTAAGGTGGGGGTGCAAAATTTTATAGGCGTGTTTTCGTGATGAAAACAGTTTCATTTTACTTCATAGGAAAACCGGCCCCGATAGCTCAGTTGGTAGAGTGTCCTCTCCGGGGAACGGGAGGTCATGGGTTCGATCCCGGGCCGCGACATACCAAAGTCATTAAGAATGGTACTACATGTAGCTGCTCCTCACTTGGCACTCAGATTTACAGGGTAGAGCTAGGACTGGTCGACTCAGTGTCAGGATAATGTGACTGGGTGTGGTATCATGTAATGTGTCTGGGACATGATACTTCAGTGAGGCAGCACTATAAAAGTGAGCATTGAGCTCCCTGTCACAACCAGACACCGTCGTGATATGACTGAAAAATTGTTGAAAGCGACGTTAAACCCGAATTCACACACACACGTTTCATAGGAAAAGCTGTCACCTATCACATGGAGATAAGCTAAAAGAACATTTATCATATGATTTCTGATGCTTTTTAGCGCCCCATTTGGTGCTATGGGATGGAAGTCATTGCTTTTGAGCTGGGTTAAAATTAATAAGATTATTATTATAAGTGAAATGATTAAATGAATGGACTGTTTCCAGTCTAGTTTAATTGGTACAAAGACAAAATATATCGAAGAATTAGTCTTGACGTCTAGTCGTCTACTGTAGATTCTTTTTAGCAACGTGTATCGAAAACATTCTGGAACTCTGTATTCTGTATCGGTACAATCAGACAATGTCACGAAAATCGAAAAACAAGAGCCGTGCCTCCTGTAAAACTGGACTACAACAGTGATTTATCTACCTCTGTGTAATGTGTCATATAGATCTACACACAAAATTTAGACTCACCAGATTTCTGTCAGTGTGTCAAAATGACACAGTAGATTTCTTCTTGTTGTTGTTGTATATCTATAAGGCATTTTATCGCTGCCTATAGCCACTTGGTACTTAAATAAGTCACTTGTACATTTCACTATGTGAAAAACTCATGATTTTCTGCCAAAATACAAATGTCACAAAATTCAAAATGGCGTAGAACTTTCCCGCATGTAAAAAGTACTCGCGCATGCGCAATGACCCAAAGGTGTGTGTAGAATCCAAATCATTTTGTGGGGGAAAAATCATCAGTCTCTGATCTGGAAACTAAAAATAGAAAGTGTGTAGGAATTCCAAAGAAAATGGAGTCTCTCAAAAACATTAAATAGACAACATGTGATATCTTTTAGACTTCGCCTGCAAAATTTTGGAACTGGAGTCGTGCAGAAACTGGAGTCGCGGGTGTATGCGACTCCACTATAGGGGGAGTGTAACTGATTGCGACTCCACTCCCGCCACCGTACAAACGCACACACACACACACACACACACACACACACACACACACACACACACACACACACACACACACACACACACACACACACGACCAGTCCTAGCTCTACCCCGTAAATCTGAGTGCCAAGCGAGGAGCAGCTAGTACCATTTTTTACGACGTTGGTTTGTCGCGGCCCGGGATCGAACCCGAGACCTCCCGTTCCCCGTGGCGGACACTCTATGTATATATCTACTACAAAATACTATGTTTTTGAGGTATGCGATAGGAACGTGGAACCATTGCGCGCATCACGTTAGCTGAGGTGCTCGCACGTGATACCATATCACATAGCTCATACCTATCACACATCTTTTGTCACACCCTACAACCTCTAATGTGTGTGTGTGTGTTGGTTTTGCGATGACAACAGATTGTGTTTTTGTTGTTTTGTCCAAATTTTAAGTTATGACACGGTCAGAGAAGGGAAATCAAAGCCATAAATTAGGCCAAAATAGGTAGAAAAACAAAACTTCAAGTTTTAAGGGTCTATCATTCAGAAATAAATGACATATACACGAGCATTCTTGCCTCTAGGCATCGAAGTAAGTATACTATTTTTAATAATTCATAAAAACATTTAGAATAAGAATCGTACCGATTTTTCCTGGCTCACTACCTTGAAACACGGGTACACCTTACCACGGATCATGTGTTGAGTCTGAGTACACTGAACACGGAACAAATGGAACAACAAACACGGATATGAAAAACCGAATGTGGACGTTTTTACCCATTATAAGCGCCATTTTTCAAGAAAAAGCCAAGAGGAACGATACATATTTGCCCTCAGTTTAGTTGAAAAATTACAATATGCACGGTATGCGCTTGGCCATTCCTAAAACAAAAAAGTGTTTTGGGTTGTAAGGTTTGTTTACGACATAGAGACAACTTTTTACAACAGATGCACAACAGTCGCTATAATCCATCAAAATGTCACAAAATAACCTGTTGTTTGTTTGAACTGAGCTTTAACGTCCCCGTCGACACTATTAAGGTCATTTTGGAATTGTTTCCAATTTTGCAAGTCTTTTTATCCGTCATTGAGACTTAACGACATTTCAAATCTACCGCCCAAGGAGAATAATAGGGTTCACATGTATATGAAGGAACGGTCGGACTCGCACCACTTTGCCTGAGATGACTAAGACCCTCTAAGTGGTTAACCAGTAGTCCTGTGCGACGGAATTCAGCTCTGTGTGGAAGTATCATGCAGTCAATTTATTTCCACAAGCAGCGGTGGATGGGGCCCAAGAATAACTTGTACATAAACATGTAAACAATATAAAACTAGAATTTGTTTTTCTACAAAAACACAGATGTCTCCCCCGTTTTTGACTGCTAAGTATAACCTTGACATTGGAGGTATTGAGCTGGGTCTTGTGTGCAACACATCATCAAATGAAGATGAACATTTCTGCATAGTAACTTTAAAAATGTTCATAGAAAAATAAAAAAGTTATTGGCCGTAAACAAAAAAAGCACTTTTTTACCTTTGACCTCTAAGTATGGCCTTGACCTTTGCGGTACAACACATCGTCTCATGATGGTTAACATTTCTGCCAAGTAATTTCATAATCCATCAAAGAATCAGGAAGTTACTGACTGCCCTTTATTTTTTTACCTTTGACCTCTAGGTATGACCTTGACATTGGAGGTATGGACCTTGGTCTTGCACATGACTCATGGTCCAACTTTCAAGCCTCTAGCTCCAACAGTTTTTGAGATATCTTGCTGACAAGATTTTATTTAAAAAAATTCAAAGGGCAATAACTCTTGAAAGGGGCATAATCCGGATGAGAAAAAAATACGTGTCAGCTTATTTTCCATTAGGAATGCATATATGAAATTTCAAAACCATAGCATACACAGTTCTAAAGTTATGCTATGCATCACTTTTAGCATTCATTACAATGGGCACAAATTACCAAAATGACAAAGGGCCATAACTCGCAAAGTATTTTTCGGAATTTTGTCAAAAGTTAATCAGTTCATATACTCATCACCACCAATATACTCAACAACTTTCAAGGCTCTAGCTCCAATAGTGTTTGAGATATTTTTGCTGACAAGATTTTATTAAAAAAATTTCAAAGGGCAATAACTCTTGAAAGGGGCATAATCCGGACTAGAAAAAAAATATGCGTCAGCTAATTTTTGATGAGGAACCCATATATGAAATTTCAAAACCCTAGCATACACGGTTCTAAAGTTATGCTATGGATCACCTTTAGCATACATTACAATGGGCACAAATTACCAAAATGACAAAGGGCCATAACTCACAAAGCATTTTTTGGAATTTTGTCAAAAGTCAATGAGTTCATCTACTCATCACCACCAATATATTCACCAACCTTCAAGCCTCTAGCTCCAATAGTTTTTGAGATATCTTGCTGACAAGATTTTATTAAAAAAAAATTCAAAGGGCAATAACTCTTGAAAGGGGCATAATCCTGACGAGAAAAAAAATACGCGTCAGCTTATTTTCCATCAGAAATGCATATATGAAATTTCAAAATGATAGCATACACCGTTCTAAAGTTATGCTATGCATCACTTTTAGCATACATTACAATGGGCACAAATTACCAAAATGACAAAGGGCCATAACTCAAAAAGTATTTTTCGGAATTTTGTCATAAGTTAATCAGTTCATCTACTCATCACCAACAATCTATTCACCAACTTTCAAGGCTCTAGCTCCAATAGTTTTTGAGATAGCTTGCTGACAAGATTTTATTAAAAAAAAATTTCAAAGGGCAATAACTCTTGAAAGGGGCATATTCCGGACGAGAAAAAAAATACGCGTCAGCTAATTTTCCAAGAGGAATCCATATATGAAATTTCAAAACCCTAGCATACACGGTTCTTTAGTTATGCTATGCATCAAAAGCGTAATGGACGGACGAACGAACCAGAACCAATATGCCCCTCAAACTTTTTCAAAGTTGGGGGCATAATAAGAAAGTTATTGACAGAACACAAAAAAAGGCCCTTTTTTTACCTTTAACCTCTATGTATGACCTTGACCTTTCAGGTATTAAACTGGGTCATGCGTGCAACACATCATCTCATGGTGGTTAACATTTCTGCCTAGCAATTTCAAAATCCATCTAAAAATAAGAAAGTTATTGACCAAACACGAAAAAAGGCCCCTTTTTTACCTTTGACCTCTATGTATGACCTTGACATTTTAGGTACCAAACTGAATCATGCATGCAACACATCGTCCCATGATAGTTAACATGTTTGCCAAGTAACTTCAAATTCTATTTGAAAATAGGCAAGTTATTGACAAAACCCGAAAAAAGGCACCTTTTTTTACCTTTGACCTCTAAGTATGACCTTGACCTTTGAGGTACCAACCTGGGTCATGCGCGCCACACATCGCCTAATATTGGTTCACATTTCTGCCATGTGATTTCAAAATCCATCTCAAAATAAGAAAGTTATTGACCAAATACGAAAAAAAGGCCCACTTTTTGACCTTTGACCTCTAAGTATGACCTTGACCTTTGAGGTACCGACCTGCCTCATGTGCACCACACATCGTCTCATGATTGTTAATAATTATGCCAAGTAATTTTAAAATCCATCTCAAAATTAGAAAGTTATTGACCAAATACGAAAAAAACGCCCCTTTTTTTACCTTTGACCTCTAAGTATGACCTTGACCTTTGAGGAACCGACCTGCCTCATGCGCACCACACATCGTCTTATGGTTGTTAATAATTATGCCAAGTAATTTTAAAATCCATCTCAAAATAAGAAAGTTATTGACCAAATACGAAAAAAAGGCCCCTTTTTTGACCTTTGACCTCTAAGTATGACCTTGACCTTTGAGGTATCAACCTGCCTCATGCGCACCACACATCGTCTTATGGTTGTTAATATTTCTGCCCAGTAATTTTAAAATCCATCAAAAAATAAGAAAGTTATTGACCGGACACGATTTGCCCATACATATATACATACCAACAAACTTCCAAGGGAGATAATTCAAAAAGTATAAATGCGAGAGTTATGGTTCTTGCGCACTGCACGTCGTCTAATGCTGATTAATATTTATACGAAGTTTCGTGACGATAGCTCTAACGGTTTTCAAGTTACAGAGCGGACACGAAAGTGTGACAGACGGACAGACGGACAGACGGACAGACGGACAGACGGACAGACAGACAGACGGACAGACGGACAGACGGACAGACAGACGCCCGGGGGAAAAACAATATGTCTCTCCGAAAAAAAATTTTTCGGGGGAGACATAACTACAGAGGGACCGTTCAAATAGCCAACAATGAGCTATACTGAGCAAAACCAACTTCAATGAGACAACATTCACAGTGCAACTACAAGAATCCGCAAAATAACTTGTTAGTATAGAAGTTGCGCATGCACACAGTCTGATCGCTGAATGCGATCAAATTCTGCGAGCAACGAAAGACTAGCCCCGTTTTACAAGTTCTTGCACACCAGACGAGGAAATCCTAGATTTTACCCTGGGATAGAAACTTTTATGCTACCCGGGTTTTCTACGAAGGGCTGGCATTGAAGTCGAGAATTCTGAGGTGTTTAACTCAAAGGGTGTCTGATGTGCGCTATTTGTATAGAAAGTCGTTTACGCTGCCCGTAATGCGACGTCACTAAACGTCACAATGGACGTTTGCAGTTGAAGTGACCGCATATTCAATATCTTTGTTTTAAGATTTAAGTAATGCAAGAAAAAGAATCTGAAATGGGTGTGCCATGAAATGTTCTCTTTGGTAACCATTCTGTTTTACTCACCTCATAAACCAGGGGTCCTTTGTTCGATTTTTGGCTTCTCCAAACTTTCTGACGAGTCGTTAAATGAGGCCCCCTCTCTGTATAACCTTAGCGGGTTGCTGAGACGCATAACTCAAAATACACACACGGTCATTCTCTCCCATTCATTGACTCAAGAAGGGTGGTTGTCAAATTCTGGCGTAAGAATATGCATTGTGCTGGTTTTATAAGCCTTCAAGGTAAACTAACTGTCTCGATGTGACCTAAATAGTGCTTGCTGGGCTGTTAAACTCCCAACCAAACGAAAAAACAAGCCAGCCAAAGAAATCAGTGTGAGGGATAGATAGGAAAGTTTGTCCATCATACTCAGGGGCGTAGCTACTTGTATGTACGCAGATACGCACTTGCGTACACATTACAAACATAAAAAATAGACGTAGAAGAAAAAGAAGAAGAAAAAGAAGAGGAAGGAGAAGAAGAAGAAAAATAAGAAGAAAAAGAAAAAAGAAGGAGAAGAAGATGAAAAAGAAGAAAAAGTAGAAAAAAGAAGAAGAGGAAGAAAAAAAAAGAAGCAGAGAGAAGAAGTAAGAAGAAAAAGAAGAAGAAAATGATAATGATGCTGATGAAGAAGAAGAACGAGAAGAAGAAGAAGAAGAAGAAGAAGAAGAAGAAGAAGAAGAAGAAGAAGAAGAAGAAGAAGAAGGAAAACTGTATTTGTCTAGGATATACACAACACTATTTATTAGCTAGCATAGTTTCCTCCTCTGCCACGGGGACCGCACTTACAGGAAAGAATTTTCTCCCTGGTGGGAGCAAATTCTTTCCTGTAAGAGAGGTGCCCATTTGGTAAACGGAGTTATTATTTTTAGTATTTTCTTTGGTTTGCATACAAACGATTTTCTTCCAGTTACGCCCCTGACACTGTTACGACCCAAAACTTCTAATCTTGAATTATCTTCCTTGGCCTACAGGTTTATAACCAATGACAATTGCGTCATGGATACGACTCTTTCGCACAGAGTCGATTATTTTTTTTTTCAGCTATGCTCCATTCCTTCATTATGGCTGTCATGTCGGAAGATGGTGGCTCGCCCGGGATTTGTCTTTCTTCGCAAAAATGACCTCGCGTCAACATACGGACCTGAAGAAAAGGTGTGAGGTGTTACGACCCACAACACCTAACCTACATTATACCTGCCTTGGTTGATTATGCGGAAGACAACTGAGGAAGACAGTTGACTCTTTGGCTTAGTGCTTAGAGCAGTTGATTTTACCCGATTGTCTCAGGTTCGAATCTCACCATAAGCGATTTTTCCCCTTTTTACAACTATGCTTCTCTCCAGAAAGATACATTATGGCTGAGTTTGAGTTTAGCGATGGTGGTCATCCAGATGACCCCAACACTATGTATACTATTGGCGAACCTAACAGTGAAACTTAGGATTGGGCTCAAGTTTTGTCTGGTGTCTCACAAGGTGCCGTTTTCGGTCCAGTTTTGTTCTTCGTGGACATTAATGACATTTTTACTGACATTGTTTAACAGGTGACAAAAATGCTACACACCTTTGGCCCGACCGGGGGTTCAAACCCGGGCCGCCGGATTGATAAGCAAATCTACCACGTTGATGTAAAAGCCGGCTTGTACCGAAAGGCAGTACAAGTGTGCTATAGACCTATACGCTATGACAATCTCCCCCTCCACATTGAAATTCGCCCTCGAATTTCTGGGAGTCCGAGAATCATGTGACACACAAGGAGTTCTAATGCACGAACCCTCAATTTTATTGGTTCTCTGCCTAGTCATCTGCTTAATGTATTGCATTAAACGGCCTGAAGACTCACTCCGGTAACACACCCGTGCGACATAGTGTATTTTTTCACATCTCCTAAATGGCTTCTTCTCTGATGAAAATCCGCGATATGTTTCTTATTTGTACTGCAAACATAGGTTGTGGGTGCTCGATAGAATCGTCTCAAGGAGGCGGTTCTAACGTGTACCCACAATCTATGTCTTATAGCAGATATAATAAAAAAGTATGTATATCACCTTAAATCACAGTTTGCTCTATATAAAGTAAGGGGTGTTCATTTCACGGACTTGTTCGCATGATGTCATGCCACATTTTCATGCCCAACATCCTAGTCTATCCATTTGGTTCCGAAGTTTACGTTAGTCCTCTGTAACTCTAATTTCCCGGCAGTATACCCAGTCGTCTGCGAACAGTCTTATTTCTGAGTCAATGTCGGTGGAAATATGATTAATATACAGGTAGTATAACAGAGTGAGTGAGTGTTTGAGTTTTACGTCTCACCAACAGCTAAGGTCATACGGAGACGGGACCTCGGTTTAAAGGCTCATCCGAAAGTCTGGAGAAGCCCGGGATCGATCCTGCGAACCCTGGTTTACAAGGCGAGTAGCATAACCACTACACCACGGAGGCTTCTAGGTAGTATAACAGAGGACTAAGAACAGACCCATTCGGGACCCAGACAAAACTGGAACACACTCCATATACTCGCCATTAACTCATATTGGGTCCATATCATTTACAACAAGAGCTGAAACTATAGGTGACCAATGCCCCCCCCCCCCCCCCCACACACACACACACGTGGGAGCTAATTTCTGAGTTTTTTTTTTTGCAAAATTTCAAGGGGAGATAATTCAGCCAAAAATGAAACAGAGTTATTGCCCTTTTATTGGTCAGAATGGGCAAATACAATATGCCCCCCCCCCGCCCCACACCACCGAATCAAAGATTCTCGGGGGTGGGGGATGGCATAAAAACTTACTATTTTCAGTAGCAAAGAAAGGAATCTATAAATTCAAGAGTCTCCCCTCCCAAACAATGCCGACACTAAATAAGTTGGGCTTCAGTTGTTCATAAGTGGGGGATGTGGTAAAAACGTTCTGGAAAGCCAGAATAAATGTGTTCATCCGTCCCTTTGTCCAAGATTTTTACCCAACCCTTTAAATTCGTACGTATATAAGTTCGGAGATCATAATGAGAATCAAACAGGCATTAAAGAGTATGTAACAGCAAAATGGATCGTTTTGAATTAAAAAACAGCATCATGTATCATGCCTTCGCTGGCAGATTAAAGAGTTTTATTTCAATTTATTTCGCCCCGCCCATCGGGGCTTGAGAAATAAATTGGGCTGCATGGTGCTTCCACATAGAGCTGAATCTGACCACAAACGAGTACTTGTAAACCGCTTAGAAGGACTAAGCCTGCCTAGGCAAAGCGGTGTGAGCTAGATCGTCCAATGCATATAAGCCTTCTGGTTTCGTTGCGCGGCAGCGCTTGAGAAGTCATTTCATCTCAATGTCGGTTAAAAGTCCCACAGAATTGTAAGCAACGTCTCCAAAATGACCTAAATAGTGTTTACGGGGACGTTTAATCCCAATTCAAACAAATATATCAATTTGTGAAGAATATAACCCGTGTTTGTTGTACCCAAATTGTGCTGACTAACCGCGTCATGGTGTATCATAATCCGTGGTAAGGTGTACCCTAACAAACAAGAGGGCCCAGAGGGCCCTGAATCGCTCACCTGAAAATTAGTGTCTCCAGTACATTCTAGGCCCAAGGGCTATAATTTGAACAAACTATGTAATGGTCCACTAGATGAAGCTTCATACCAAATATCAAAGACCTGGGCCTTCTGGTTTCAGACAAGAAGATTTTTAAAGGTTTTCCCTATATAAGCCTATGAAAAACCAAAGGGTCCCGGGGTGGGGGCATTTTTGGCCCAAGGGCTATAATTTGAACAATCTTGAAAGAGGTCCACTGGATGAAGCTTCATACCAAATATCAAAGACCTGGGCCTTCTGGTTTCAGACATGAAGATCTTCAAAGGTTTTCCCTATTTAAGCCTATGAAAAACCAAAGGGTCCCGGGGTGGGGGCATTTTTGGCCCAAGGGCTATAATTTGAACAATCTTGAAAGAGGTCCACTAGATGAAGCTTCACACCAAATACCAAAGATCTGGGCCTTGCGGTTTCAGAGAAAAGGATTTTTAAAGATTTTCCCTGTACAAACCTATGTAAAACCAAAGGCCCGCAGGGCGGGGGCATTTTTGGCCCCAAGGCTATAATTTGAACAATCTTAGTAAAGGTCCACCAGGTAAAGCTTCACACCAAATATTAAAGACCTGGGCCTTGTGATTTCAGAGAAGAAGATTTTTTAATGATTTTCCCTATATAAGCCTATGTAAAACCATAGGCCCCCACGGCGGGGGCATTTTGGCCCCCAGGGCTATAATTTGAACAATCTTGAAAGAGGTCCATTAGATGAAGCTTCACGCCAAATATCAAAGATCTGGGCCTTGCGGTTTCAGAGAAGAAGATTTTTAAAGATTTTCCCTGTATTCCCTATGTAAAACCAAAGGCCACCGGGGCGGGGGCATTTTTGGCCCAAAGGCTATAATTTGAACAATCTTAGTAGAGGTCCACCAGGTAAAGCTTCACACCAAATATTAAAGACCTGGGCCTTGTGTTTTCAGAGAAGAAGTTTTTTAATGACTTTCCCTATATAAGCCTATGTAAAACCATAGGCCCCCGCCCCGGGGGCATTTTGGCCCCCAGGGCTTTAATTTGAACAATTTTGAAAGAGGTCCAATAGATAAAGCTTCATACCAAATATCAAAGAACTGGGCCTTGCCGTTTGAGAGAAGAAGATTTTTAAAGATTTTCCCTGTATAAGCCTATGTAAAACCAAAAGCCCCCGGGGCGGGGGCATTTTTGGCCCCAAGGCTATAATTTGAACAATCTTGAAAGAGGTCCACAAGATGAAGCTTCATACCAAATATCAAAGATCTGGGCCTTGCGGTTTGAAAGAAGAAGATTTTTAAAGATTTTCCCTGTATAAGTCTATGTAAAACCAAAGGCCCCCGGGGCGGGGGCATTTTTGGCCCCAAGGCTATAATTTGAACAATCTTAGTAGTCCACCAGGTAAAGCTTCACACCAAATATTAAAGACCTGGACCTTGTGGTTTCAGAGAAGAAGATTTTTTAATGATTTTCCCTATATAAGCCTATGTAAAACCAAAGGCCCCCGGGGCGGGGGCATTTTGGCCCCCAGGGCTATAATTTGAACAATCTTGGTAGAGGTCCACTAGATGAAGCTTCATACCAAATATCGATGACCTGGGCCTTGCGGTTTCAGAGAAGAAGATTTTTAAAATTTTGTTTTAAAAAAATCTATTTTAGCTCCTGTGACCCAGATGTGCAATGGACCGGAACCATTTGAACAATTTTGAAAGGGGACCACCTAAGGATCATTGCTGTGAAGTTTGGTCAAAATCCGATCAGCGGTTTAGGAGGAGATGTCATTTGAAGAAAAAGTTTACGCACGCACACACGCACGCACTGACGACGGACGACGGACGAAAAGTGATCCCAAAAGCTCACCTTGTCACTACGTGACAGGTGAGCTAAAAATCAACCATTGAACCATCCACGGATTCAGTGGGTATTGACATGAACTGGGGCTCAAGCAAATGCATCAATTGATGCTCTGAAATCGCAATAACATATAAATCACAAAATCATGTGCACAAAAGATGTGTTACTGTCAAAAAACATTTACCGAAGTATGCTGGGGTTGGTGAAAACACACTAGACGAAAGAAAATTGTTTGTGTTTTCGTTAATAATGAACAGAATTCTCTGCAACTGTGTCAGTAAATGGTAATACCATTACTCTGCAGCTATGCAAAATATCCACCCAAAAAGATTAGGATCTGGGCTAAAATAAACCTTTTTCTTGCCGAAAATACTGCTGTGACGTCATGATTTCTGTAGCGTTCGTTGTACTCTGTCGCGTTCGTTGTAATGCGGTAACCGGTGTGATTCCCCTAAATAGAAAAATGTATACGCTTAAATGCATTTCTATCTGTGTCATTTATAAAAACATAACCCTGTTCACAGCGGGTTCTGGTGCAAAAAAAAAAAAAAAAAAAAAAAAGACTCTTGCCATTTCGAAGATGCGTGCCATAAAAAATATAAACAAGGCCATCTATCGCATTGCTTTTCACCCAAAACTTTGCGTTGTTTTCAGCAGAACTTTAACCCGCATCTTGCTGTTCACGACGTTGCAAACAGTGTAGATCCAGATAAGATGGCTTCTGATCAGGATCTACACTGTTTGGCATTCACTTTATGAGTTTGAAGCAATAAATTACATCAAGTAATTTGATTGGTTGATAGACAGAAATGGGTGTGGCTTCAATGAATATTCAGCAGAACTTTAAACATAAAGACATAAGATTATGGTATGACATTTTTCATATAATACCCCGTCATATCAGCTCTCAAGCCTTCGGTCCTCGGGCTGGTATGTGTGTATGATATGAAGAAAAGTACCATGTGATAATCTCTACGAGGGGTTTTTAAATAGAAAAAAGTATACGCTTAAATGCATTTCTCTCTGTGTCATTTATAAAAAAAAAACATAACCATGTTCACAGCGGGTTCTGGTACAAAACAAGAAAAAAACAAACAAAAAACTCTTGTCATTTAGAAGATGCGTGTCATAAAAAATAAACAAGGCCATCTATCGCATTGCTTTTCACCAAAAATTTTGCGTTGTTTTCAGCAGAACTTTAACCCTCATCTTGCTGTTCACGACAACCCCAATCTTTGCAAACAGTGTAGATCCAGATCAGATGGCTTCTTCGGTTAGTAGAATGCCTGATTGTGGTATAAAATTCAATAATACACTGGTATAATAGATTAAATATGCGATTTAGCCCCGTAACGTTACAAGTACGACGTCCTTAACGACGTCGAGTTTACTAATTGCGGCATATTGACATTTTTTTGTATATTTACATTTCCAGTGTAAAGTCTAATATGAACCTATAGAAAACAATGTAGTTCATACTTCCATGAACGCATCGAGTCACGTGATTTTCAGTGACGTCAAGTGACGCCAGTCTAAACGATGGTTCTCTACGGGCGTTTGTGACGTCAACGCTGCTCCACTCTTTGTAGAAAAACAGCATGTAAACGTTTTTCGTCTTTAAAAGTTTTCCCGATAAGCATTTTATCGCTCATTGATGAGGGACAAAGTATGTAAATATAAAAATAAACTATTTTTTCTGCTTTTCAAAAAAGTATGAACAACAGCGGGTCGCTAGTAAAGTTTACATGAAACCCCTATTTACTTTTCACGCGACCCACTGCGTTCATACTTTCATGAACCGCAGAAAAATCAAATTCATTTTTAATAAACAATCGTAAATAAAATGCGTTTTAAATATCATATGAAAATAGATCTTGCATTCGTGCTATGTATAATTGAATAATTATTTATCAAACTCGTTGAGAAAAACCTGGGATAAAATGCTCGAATTTTATCCCTTTTCCTCAAATAAATTCAATAATACGTGGACACTCATGTAAGATCCTCTATATCAAACGAGTGGAGGAAAAGGGATAAAATGCGAAGCCGAGCATGTTATCCCTTTTCCTCAACGATTTTAATAATGAACACGAATGCAAGATTCTTTTTGTCTTATGACCATCATGACACTTAAAGCGCATTTTATCCACGATTTGTTTTTAAGAATGTCAATATTCCGCCACTAGTTAAAGACGTCGTACGTCAAACGTTACGTTATTTTCATATTTAATCCACTAGTGGATTACCGAGTTCATCGAATGTTCATGTATTATGAATTTATCAAACCCATTAGGCAAACACGCCTATACAAATACATTGCCACCTTTATCGCCGAAAAACTGAAAATATTGTGATGAAAAATTGTGATATTTTTCTTATTTCTGCTCAAAATATAGATTGTGAGCACTCGTTCAAACCGCCTCATCGAGGCGGTTCTAACGAGTACCCACAATCTATATTTTAGAGCAGAAATAAGAAAAAATAATGTATACCCCCGGAAACCCCAGTTTTACAATATAAAAGTGGGGCTCAATGGGGTCAAAATTATATAGGCGTGTTTTCGTGATGCAATGAAGCATTTTATCCCTCATCCTCAACGAATCTGATAAATTAATAATGCATGAGCACGAATGCAAGATTCTGTTTATCATATGACATTTAAGATGCATTTTATTCACGATCTGTTTACAAAAATGTAAATATTCCGCCATTAGCAAACGCTACGTCGTTAAGAACTCAGTCCGGGCGTTTTCCAGTAAGTCTGAGACACTCTCATCGGAAAAAACTTTACCTCTCTTAAACCCAACTTTTATGTAGAAAAATTTGGGGTCATTGTTTTCTTATTTCTGCTCAAAATCATAGATTGTCGGTACTCGATAGAACCGCCTCACCGAAGCGGTTCTAATGACCATCCGCAATCTATGTTTTGAGCAGAAATGAGAAAAAAAAAACATCACGAAAACACGCCTTTATAATTTTTACATGCTCAAACCCCACTTTTATATAGTAAGACTGGGGTTTACAGGGGTATTCATTATTTTTTTCTCATTTCTGCTTAGAAACCAAGATTGTGGGTACTCGTTAGGACCGCCTCGCCGAATCTCTGTTTAGAGCAAAAATGTGAAAATAATCGGAATTTTTTATCGGAAAATTTTTAATAATCAAGAATTAACTTGAGATAAAAATATTCATATTTTTGTGGTAAAATTTTCAATATATTTAAATAAGCGTATTTTCGTGATGGAAAAAAAACAAAACAAATAAACAACCGGGTTGCCTGCACATGGACAGTACAACCAGTATGTATCTCACCACTGAAAGGAAAAGCATTGCTGTAGTCTTCTCTTGAAGGAAAGAATTCGCTACACAGAAGCAATGAATTGTTACAAAGGTGCACATTATTTTCCTACAAGAGAAGACCCACTCGACGTTGGAAGTTTAATGCTTCCAATTTTGTGGGACATTTACTCGACATTGAGATGAAATCACATCTCAGGCCCTACTACTCTCCATAGAAATCGCTAGAGTTTAACAAGTGGTCCGACTCGCATCGGCGTAGACCTAAGCGGTTTACCAGTGCTCATGTGCGGTCGGTTGCAGCCCTGCGGGTAAGCACCATGCACCCCAATCTTTTTCTCCTAACCCAGAGGGACGGGGCGGTCCAAGGGGTGTTTGAAATTCATCTGTATATTCAGAGTGCTCATTCACGGTACCGCCACAATGAGGTAGGTGGCTTCCGGCAACGAAGAATCTTGTCGCATATCAGAAACAAATAACATAAGCTCTGCAGAGCTTTTATTGCGACAAAGTATCCTTTAACAAATACTAACCTGCCTTCATTTATCTTCCTAGGACTACCCCTGATAATGCGAGCGTCAGCCAAGGAAGCGCCTAGTACCATTTCTCACGCCTTTCATATGGCGCTGCCGTGGATCGAACCCGCGACCTCTCGATCCTACCACCGAACTATCGGAGCCGGTAAAAAAGCTATCGGGACCGGTATTTATCTATACCTATTTATTTATTCTATTTCTCCAAGCCCCGATGGGCGGGAGCCAACACATTTCTTGGAGCAGAAATAAGAAATAATATGCGTTTCATTGTGGACCCCATTTATCCCTATACATGTATGAAGTTGGGGCTACAAGTGCATTCATTACATAGACCATAGGGGCTTGAATCATGGAAAATAATAATAAAAAAAAAATGAAAATAAAAGGTACTACCTTGTCTCTAATATATATAGTACCAAAATTCTTTTTATTTCGTGCTGGTACCATTCTTTCCAGCAGCTAGACTTCTCTCCCAATCGTATATAATGATTTTGTTTTGGTTTTGGTTTTACAGCCCTTTCAAGATTATTTCACTCATATCGAGCCGATCGTTAATCAGAGGTGGGCAAAACCAGAATACCCGGAGAAAAACCACATGCCATTCGTTGCAGAACTTGACGTCTCACATGTGACCCGAGCGAGGCTCGAACCCACAGCGGTGAGAGACCTAATGTTTAAGAGTCAGCGCTCTTATCCATTAGCAACGGAGGCCCGTTTCGTCTATTATAATAACACACCTGTGCGACATAGTGCATCTCCAAAATGGCTACTTTTCTGATGAAAATCCGTGATATTTTTCTTATTTTTACTGCAAACATAGGCTGTGGGTGCTCGTTAGAACCGCCTCATTGAGGCGGTTCTAACGAATACCCACAGCCTATGTCTTGGAGCAGACATAAGAAAACTAATGTTTATCCCCGTGAACCCCTCTATATAAAGTGGGGTTTAGTTTGGGGTGGGGTCATTTCACCACTTGTTCACGCGATGTATTGACATTGTTCTAATCCACTTGTTGGGGTTGGTTCGATGAGGTGAAGGTGTTAGTGTATCTTACGTCACCAGGGCGCCCAGTAGATACTGGAGTACAGTTGGACAGGGCTTGCTGGAAGAGGGGAGGGGGGGGGGGGTGGAGTGGAAGCTGTTATTTCTTCACTTTCATTAATGTTCTGCTCTCTCTCCTGACCCTTCTTTTTCATATCCTCTACAATCCCTACTTCAATGTCTTCTATTTCTCGCTTTCTCTGGGAGACGACACATAATGACCCACAAGGGTTGACGTGTCGTTAAAGCCCAATATAATCAATCTTCACCTGTGGACACAAAACCGTTCGAACTCCTATGAAATCGAATCCCTATGCATCAAGTTAGTTTGACAAGCAAATGTCATTCATCAGATCAAGCAATCGATTGGTCTCATTTTGGCGAACACTTTCTGATTGACATTTTAGATGTATTTTGATTGGACAGTGCAGGGGCCAGCAATGAAATGTACACCACCTTGTGTTTGGAATTTATTTCTGTCTGGCAGCTGACAGATAGGATCTAAGGGTATATTGAATGATGTTTCAAGTCAAAATGAAATGAAGCTCGTCAAAGTTTGAACGGTTGTGTAATCCACTTGCTAATGTAATGCGACATGCTGTTGGATAAAATTCAACGATATACTGCCCGAAAACCGACGTCATTTTGTAACGTCGCTTTTCATAGGTTGACATTAGTTTATGCCACTGACAGTGCTTGCCCTTTGGTAAAAATAAATATATAAAATAAACAAGTGCATTAAAATGGGATATATGGTTCGTACATTGTCATTTGAGGTGTTATTTCTCATATAAATGTAGGACTTTCAGTTCGGTACTCCGTACTACCGCACCGCAACATGACCGGACTAGCCAAAACCGGAAGCTGTCACGTTTCCTTTACTCTGTCTCTTGGGATTTCTATGGCTTTGGCGAACGACGTACTATTCCGTTAGCTGAAGCATCCAAGGCTATCCACCCAAGAAGACACAAGACGAATCACTACTAGCGACCACAGGCCACTGTAATCGGTGAGTATCAGATTTTCTACAGTGGCGCTGCGACAAAACTTCATATTTTCCATATTTTTGGTCCGAAAGATTGCCCTTTCACAGCGACCTTGCTGGAAGAAATACGAGACGATAAAGATCATTTGCATTGTACATCGAGGAACTCTGTCATTGCAAATGTGATATCAACGGTCGTATTGACCTCTTCAAGCTGTTAAGGAACATTTTCATCGGTCATCTACAATATTTTCACAGCAACCTTGCAGGAAGACATACCAGGCGATAAAGACCATTTGCTTTGGGCATGAATTAACTTTGCCAATGCAAATGTGATATCAACGGTCCTGTTGACCTCTAAAGGTTATAAAGAATACTTTCATCGGCCATTTAGATATTTTTTATAGCTCCGGACTGAAATTTCAGCTTTTCTTAACGAGTACCCACAACATAAAAAAAAAAAAAAAAAAAAAAAAAAAGCAGGAATAGAAGAATATAATTTGTATTATTTTCTGACTTGTTCATTTGTCCCCATTATCTGCTTTCCAGTACAGGTTTTACCCTACAAGATATAATGGCTTCTAACGTGACAGAAAAGGTGAAAATTAATTTTTGTGCACCGAGGGAACTTCTCAACCTCCCAGGGATTGGTAGGAATTTATGTGATGCCATCTTAGACCTCAGGGATTCCAAAGGTAACCTCAAGGCCGAAGATTTGGGCAGTGTCAAATATCTACATGTCACTCAGGACTTAGTAGATAGGATTGACTTTGAACCTTACGAGCCCAACCCACAACCTAACCCGGCATTTAGAACTTGGCAAGATCAATTGTCATCCCGCATAGATCAAGCAATAGAGGGTTCGGGTTTAAAAGGCCCGCCAACACAGTACCTGTGCCCACCTGCATCTAGCCAGTCGACGGACACAAGTATTTACCAACCTTTGGGACAAACCCAGCCTACTGCCGGTACATCCAGGGGAGTTTTCGGTAGCATGTCACAGCAGGGGAGTACCCCGCATCCCTTTCAGATGGGATATGGGAGTTTGCAGCAAACTCCGCAACAGTCTTTGGGATTCATGAATCCGCAACCCAATTCAGCATATCAAATGCCATACAGAGATGCCCGTCTAGAACCAAATTTTTATTTACCACCTAAGGGTAACCCAAACTTTAATATGAGCACTAGAAATGAATCTTCGCAAAATTTCACAGCGATGCCAAGCCAGTATTTGAATGTACAGAGCCAAAATCAGATCCAACCAGGTTATTCGGCCTCTCCATTCCCAAATAGACTACCCAAGGCGGATTGGTTACCAAAATCATTATATTACGACCCGCTCAAAACTACTTGGGAAGCTTTTTACTTAAAATTTCATAATTTTGCGAGAGAGAAACACTGGACCTCTGAAGAGTGCAAGTCAAAGCTATTGTATGCACTTGAAGGTAAGGCATCAGATTTTTTTGCAACTCTACATGAACGGGAACCTAATCTACCCTATTATGATGTAATCAGCAGGATGGAGGCCCGTTTCGCATTCAGGGAATTGCCGGAAACATCCCAGTTGGCTTTTCTTAACTGCAGCCAGAACCGAGATGAGAAAATAGAAGAATGGGCAGATCGTGTACTCACCCTGGCAACCAAAGCTTATCGCAATTTGCCAGATGAGCACATTCAGAAACAGGCAGTATTACGCTTTTGCCATGGCTGTTACGACAAGAATGCCGGTATGCACGCAGCAAACAAAATGCTGAGTCGTATGGAGGAGGCCATTGATTGTGTCAAATGGTTTCAATATAACCAACAGATTTTTCATGACAGATCTAGGGACAGAAAAAGTGTCAACATGATAGGAGAAAGTCAGTCCTATAGTTTTTCCGAGCCACAAGCACGAGTAACTTCATCTAATTACAGTAATTATAGTGGTGCTGAGGCACCGGGGTATCCAGCATTTGGAGACAACCCGTCACAAATGGGTGTGCAGGTGTGGTCAACTACATTGCAGGATCAGACGTCCAAGGCTCAGTCCTGGGAACCCCAACGAAGCAGATATATGTCTTATAGGGGATCCCGTCCATCTAGCCCTAAAAGTCAGAACGACGGTGACCAAGGCAAAACATCGAGTAGTGCTCCCACTATGGAGGATAGATTGGCACGACTCGAACAGAAATTTGAGAAGTTGATGGAAAGTCTACTTAAGGCTGGTGAGTCCAAGTTCCAGACCAGACTGCCTGCCTCGCCTACAAGGAGTGATACAGCCACTGGGAGATCTTCATCTCCGTCACGCTGTTTTGGCTGTAATGAAGAGGGTCACTTTAAAAGAGATTGCCCTAATAAGAAGAAGGTATCATTCAACGTGAACCGGGTGAATGAAGATGATTTAAACGACGGTGGGTCGGATCCAGAGGCCTAGGCCCGGCCCTTCAAGATAACAAAGGCCATTTTTCAGAACCTGACACCAGTGAACAGGACGATGCGCAGTCCGATACAGAATCTGAGACGCTGAAGAATTACGGAGATTGGATTGATGGGGTTTACTGTCAGAAATTTGGTACATCTACCCCGAAAGAGAAAGCCCTAAGTACCTCTAAGGAATACGAAGATTGGCTGGACTTGAAGTATGAAGAAACCTTCAGCAGCCTGTCACTCAACAGTTTGGATTTAGAAGAGTCTTTAAAAACGAGAGATACTGTGAACACAGATTCAAGCAACATTAAAGAGGGGTACTCGGTACAGAATGATACTGAAAACGCGGATGCTTTTCAGGTTAAAGAAGGGTACTTGGTACCGAAAGATACTTTGAACACGGATTCAAGTAACATTAAAGAGGGGTACTTGGTACCGAAGGATACTGAAAACGCAGATGCTTTTCAGGTTAAAGAAGGGTACTTGGTACCGAAAGATACTATGAACACGGATTCAAGTAATATTGAAGAGGGATGCATGGTACAGAAATTACCTGGAAACCACAACCTTGAGGAAGGATGCTGGGTGCCCAATCCTTCAAATCGGGAGCCCGAGGCCAGAGTGGCCGATAATCTCAAAGAGTCGCAGGGGATTGTAAGTGATCCGCTCAAACTCCAACCAGTTGGACGGGAGTTGACCTCCGAAAATTCGGTAAAGTGTAATGGCCTTGATAGTTTTATTTTAGGTGCTACAGGAAGTCAGTCTATGCATCCCGATGGTGAAACGGGGAACACTTCACTAAATCTTATAACATTAATTAATGACTTGGATTCTGTTGTAGAAGATGGTGTCCCAGAACCTACTAAACTGTCCACTTTGACAGGGTTGCCAGAACACACTAAACCAGGTAATAGTTATACCGACCCCAATATAGCCCGCCCTCATCAAGAAGACCCCCATGTTTTTCATTTCAGTGTTACAGAAATAAGTCCACCGGATGAGGGCAAACAAAGTAGTCGGGGCGAACCAATAGTATTGCCGGTTCACCTCAACGGACTTGTTCACCAACCGTGGGACCCAGGTGGATACCGAGGTCTTCTTTAATACCCTTGGGGTCACAACCCCGCCAATAGATGCTGTCACCATGGCAAAGCTAATGATGGGTCAGTATGACCTAGCGTCAATCGGCTACATTATTCTTTCCAATGGATTGGCCGTGTTGAAAGCCACCTCCAGCGTTGGACAGAGGGTAAACCTTTGGTAACCCGGCGACACAAACCCTCAGCATCTATTCAAGCCATGTCAGCAATGCCTAAGGATTGGCGAGTGACGGAAGAGGGACAGGATCTTCCCACTGCAATGTTCAATGCGGCAGCCTCTGAGAATGTGCCAGAGCCTTCCATTTCATCTAGTGATAAATCCTGTGACTCTGGTACCACCACCAAATCCGGCGAAGGAAGCGGTGTCAGGGGTGAACCCCAGCAGCATCACACCTTCCGGCAAATACACAGACAGGTTGAAGAACTTCGTCGAGAGACAATGAAGACATCGCCTCTTCGGGACAAATCTCCAGTCCGACAACCCAGGCACGAGCGACAGTTTTGACGGATCAGGAAAAAGGTCTAGTACATGTAGTTCAAGACCTCCAAGCTCACCTGTTAGACCACCCCGTGCGGAGCAACCAGCAAGGTCCCATGATTCAGGCTCTCGTAAACGTCGGCCTACTGAAGGAGTTAAGTCACTGGAATCGGCGAGTAAAAGGCACAGAAAGTCCATACCTCACCAGTTCTGTCCTGTCAGCGGTTGTACCGTAGCCACCAAGTTCCTGAAGGAGCATGTCCAGTCTGAGCACCTCCCAACCTTATTTCATTAACTGGATCCAGAGGACAGGTCAATGGCTAATACTCATCGACAGCGTCTGCATGGACTAACCCAGCTAGCTTCCAGCATCTTGGGACCTAATTCTGTACCTGAAGAATAAGTGGCGTATTACAATGCCCGATTACAAGATGTCACACATGTTCCCACCAACATTTGGGGCTATTTTCAATTTGACATGATAGCCTTATGCCGGTTTACGAGATGGCACCTTTCAGTCAGGTTTGAGGTTTTTCCAAAGATCAACTCTCCTGCAGCGTTGCTTTATTGGAGGGTACTGGTATTTTTATTGGGCCAATGAACAGATGCTGAGAGGACAGAATTTTACCTCACCTATGATGCTGGGCACAATTTGGGGGAAATTCCCCGTAGGACTTTCATTGAAGAATCGCTACATGCGACCACATCCGCTGGAAGGTCTGGGGAACCATCTCTCACATGCCCTGTGGAAGAACCACTCCCAACAATTGGGAACACTGAAGAAATTGGTTCCGAAGAACTCCCACACCACACAGGTGCAGACTCCTTCCGCATTGTGGAAAATTTGGTCCCACGAGACCGCAGAGGTGTTATCATCGCATATCCACCATCACCACTCAGTGTCACAGCTAGGAAGTTAGGTGTTGAGGATGTTACAGCAGTGACAGTTGATTATATCCTGGAATACTCCCTTCCTCAGGCGCCTTCTAATCCCGTAAAACTGATCGGTGGAGTTATGGTTTTCTGTGACCCAGAGACAAAACTAACACTCCATCTGATGGATGGCAGGTGGAAAATAGATGTTGGACTGCACTCGAAGAAGGTTTCCCAGTGTACCCAAAGTTACTTGGATACTTTGAACACTCTTCTAGATTCCAACCAATTAGTTGTCGCTCTGGGAGAGATTGGTTTTGACAGAACCGAACCAGATTATCTGTGGGCTGAGCAGGTCAAAGTCTTCAAACAACTACTAACTCTTTGTCACCCTAGTTAGGTGCTGGTCCTTCACCTTAGGGGATCCTCTAACCGGTATTGTTCTGACGCCCTCATGGCGACTCTGCAGAATGTTCGGAAGGCATGCCCAGTAAACCAGAAAATTCACCTACACTGCTTCACTGGTCTCCGAAGTGATGTGGAGAATTGGTTGGAAGATTTTCCCGATTGCTATTTTGGGTTCACCGCAAGGGTTTCTACCTACACTGGTCAACGCTCAGCTAGATGCCCTGAAGTATGTCCCAAGCGACATGATCCTGCTGGAGACAGACTCGCCATTTATGTCAGTTGACAGAAACAACCAGGTGAACGCACCGGCCTACTTGGGAGATGTAGCCAAAACCGTTGCTCGCTGCAGAGGAGTGTCATTGAGGGAGCTGTTGGCGGTCACTGTGACCAATGGCCAACGGCTGTACCAGTAGCTCCAGACCTCAACAGGGGTTTGTCCCCGCATAAATCTCACTAGGGGTTTAACCCCGCATAATCCTGCTGCTGATATGGGGGCATCTGGCAGGATTCATTTGAAAGAAAAGGGGGAGGAATGTAGGACTTTCAGTTCGGTACTCCGTACTACCGCACCGCAACATGACCGGACTAGCCAAAACCGGAAGCTGTCACGTTTCCTTTACTCTGTCTCTTGGGATTTCTATGGCTTTGGCGAACGACGTACTATTCCGTTAGCTAAAGCATCCAAGGCTATCCACCCAAGAAGATACAAGACGACTCACTACTAGCGACCACAGGCCACTGTAATCGGTGAGTATCAGATTTTCTACATAAAGGTCGCACAAAATTATATTTAAAAACGAACTTTGTGACCGCAGCTATTTCCTAACTGCAGTCAACTCTCGTTATCTCAAACACTGGAATCTCAATCTACTGGTTAAATCAAACTAACGATTGGGCAATGTTTTTCTTTATTTTGCTTTTTCCTATTTGTGCTTTAGAATTTACGTTCTTTCGCCTTAAACTACTATTTATCAGTTACCCCCATATTAATTGCATTGTAACATACAGACCTGATAAACATATGTCAGCCCCCGCCCATAGGGGCTTGAAGAAATATATGGGCTGCATGATGCTTCCACGCAGAGCTGAATCCGGCTGGCACACTAGTGCTGGTAAACCGCTTAGAAGATCTAAGCCTGTCCAGGAACCGCGGTGCGAGGCGAACCGTCTATGCTAATAAACCCTATTGGTTTCATTGGGCGACAGGGCTTGAGATGTCATTTCATCTCAATGTCGGGTAAAATCACACAAAACTGGAAGCAACGGCTCCAAAATTACCTTTACAGTGTCGCCTCAAATCAAACAAACAATCAATAAACATATCCTAGCTCACGACAAGTGAGCTTTGTCAGGTCAACATGATATTGCACTTCTATTAACTGGACTCCTGGAAAAATTGGCAAACTGAAAGAGTGAACAAGGGGATAAACTGATAAATAGAATTTCAGATTCGTGTTATCAGGCACGGCTTCGAGAACGCATGTAGAATCGCTCGGCAAACCTCCCGAATTCTTCAAGCGTTCTCGAAGCCTTGCCTAATAAACTTGATTTCAAATGAGCCAGCGCACGACATAACCTACAAAAAGACATGTTTGCCCAACGAAGACTCAGATCAGCCTGCGCATCCGCGCAGTCTGATCAGTGTCTTTGTTGTGCGCTCTAAGAATAGTCATGGGTCCAATGCTTCTTCCTGCAGCAAAAGAAGTCTCTGGTTAGACTTTATGGATCCGCTTACTGATCTGATTCTTCGCTGGGCGAACATGTAAGTTGTTGGAAATGCTGTGCCCCGGCTCAAATGACACTAACCTTGTATTCTCTATTTCCAGTCCCCTGGAAATGTGATAACGAGAGTTGACTGTGCATGTATGTGCAGGTCACGGAGATAACGAGAGTTGACTGTGCATGTAAATGCAGATCACGGAGATAACGAGAATTGACTGCAGGTCACGGAGATAACGAGAGTTGACTGTATATGTATATTCAGGTCACGGAGATAACGAGAGTTGACTGTATATGTATATACAGGTCACGGAGATAACGAGAGTTGACTGCATATGTATATGCAGGTCACGGAGATAACGAGAGTTGACTGTATATGTATATGCAGGTCACGGAGATAACGAGAGTTGACTATGCATGTATATGCAGGTCACGGAGATAACGAAAGCTGACGGTATATGTATATGCAGGTCACGGAGATAACGAGAGTTGACTGTATATGTATATGCAGGTCACGGAGATAACGAGAGTTGACTGTATATGTATATGCAGGTCACGGAGATAACGAGAGTTGACCGTATATGTATATGCAGGTCACGGAGATATCGAGAGTGGACTGTATATGTATATGCAGGTCACGGAGATAACGAGAGTTGACTGTATATGCAGGTGATGATAAAAAAAGCAAAAATGATCTTTTTATACGACAGTGTTCGCTGCTTCATTAAAATTTGCCACAAAGCGTTTAATAAATAGATATAATGCGAAACGAATTAAAAGATAATTTTAAATTTTATTGGTGTTTTGATGTTATTGGTCTTTTTGATGTCTCGGAATGAAATACGTAGCATTACGGCAAAACCATTGAGAAAGTAGTATATCAGTTATTCGATCGACTAAAGACTGGTATATAAATTCACAAAATTAAATGGTTGTTTATTAACCTATATTTTCAAGAGAAGTATAAATAATTTCCAAGACTATAATTTTTCTGTTAATAAAGCATGTATTGAGTTGGCAGTCTAAGGCTGGCGGTAATTCTCCGCGAAGGAACCCGCAAGGTTCTTTGGTAGTGAAACACGAGTTGTCAAATGAGTGATTTCTTTGGCAACAAGTCCCCTCTCGTCACATCACGAACAAAATAATGAGAATTCAAAAATACAAATTTTATTTTCAGTTATCTCGGTTGGCATTTTACTGATTTTCAAAAATGAAATATCTTGAAACCTATAGGCAGATTCGACAATATCCTTTAAAACTGCTACACCAATGGTGATCATGCACGGAATTTTGAATTTTGAACGGCAAGGGAGGGTGACACATATCCTGAAAAAGGTTTTATCGAGTATGCTTTAACCAGTAAAATTCAAATTATTATGGTTAATGAGGCCAGCAATTTAAGAACACGCTTATTTTTTTCAAACTCGCACGACTTGTTCTTTTTATCGGTGGACTAAAAACAATGTGGCACTGTATACTTGACTGGTAGAATAAAATACACGTTGAGACTTTATTCCGAGTGTATTGAAATTTGTCAGTGAAATGGACCAAACCTATATGAGCCCCGCCAAGCGAATTTGTGTCTTCGAGCATTCCGTCATGACAAATTTTAACTGCGCATGCCCAGCCATTCAGAGGGGCCAGGAATATGGCTTTCTGTCTGAAGGTTCCTCTTGATTCACTGCTTGTATGAGCGAGCAGCGAAGGTTCTGGCGAGACTGCGCGGATGCGCAGGCTCGCCTGAACCTTCGCTGCTCGCATATGTGTTAGTACCAAAATCGCTTGACTGGGCCCATATCATGGTACGTTTGTCTTAATTATCACACTGCAGCAAAATTGCAGGAAATTAATCAAAACTTACTCTAGCGTTTGAAATACATTTGGGTCAGGGTTAGGCAAAAGCCCTCAAGAAGAGCCGCTCCACCAGTAAAAACACCGTATTACGTTAAAAGGTCCACTTAATGAACACTCCAGCAAACGCCACTTAGTACAGCGAAAACTGGGGTTTACAGGGGTATACATTATCTGTCTTATTTCTGCTCCTAGACTTAGCATTAGGAAAACACGTACTTGTTTAAGAATGGCGTCCAACATGGTGTCAGAAGTGACATATTTGTGCTAAAAATGATGACATCTTTCTTATTCCTGCTTTCAACATAGATTGTGGGTGCTCATTAGTACCCACAATCTATGTTTTTGAGCAAAATTAAGGCAGATAATGTATACCCCCGTAAACTCCACTTTTCTCTATATGAAATGGGGTTTAGTGGGGTCTTGTTTCACGGACTTGTTGTCGTGATGGATTGTGGGTACTCGTTAGAACCGCCTCAGTTTCTGACATGTTCCAACAACCTATGTTTGGAGTACAAACAAGAAAAATATCAAACATTTTAATAAAAAAGTCACCAGTTTGGAGATATGAAAGAATGCACTAGCGTCACACGGTTGTGTTGTCATAGTGCATCAGCCTGGACATCGACTCGGGGGCTAAAGAGGGTTCGACGAACGAACAACGATGTCTGTGTAAGTGTTTTTGTCCCTGGATAATTTTAATGCTGAAAGAAACATTTTAAGGGGGGGGGGGGGTTGAAGAAACCAGTGGAGTCTAGTTGAATGAATGTTTACGCTCCTCTTGTATCACTTGGGGGCATGAATGTTTACGCTCTTCTTGCATCACTTGCGGGCATGAATGTTTACGCTCCTCTTGCATCACTTGCGGGCATGTTTACGCTCCTGTTGCATCACATGCGGGCATGAATGTTTACGCTCTTCTTGCATCACTTGCGGGCATGAATGTTTACGCTCTTCTTGCATCACTTGCGGGCATGAATGTTTACGCTCTTCTTGCATCACTTGCGGGCATGAATGATTACGCTCCTCTTGCATCACTTGCGGGCATGTTTACGCTCCTCTTGCATCACATACGGACATGCTTACGCTCGTCTTGTATTACTTGCGGACATGAATGTTTACGCTACTCTTCTATCACTTGCGGGCATGTTTACGCTCTTCTTGCATCACTTGGGGTATGAATGTTTACGCTCTTCTTGTATTACTTGCGGGCATGAATGTTTACGCTCTTCTTGCATCACTTGCGGGCATGAATGTTTACGCTCTTCTTGCATCACTTGCGGGCATGAATGATTACGCTCCTCTTGCATCACTTGCGGGCATGTTTACGCTCCTCTTGCATCACATACGGGCATGCTTACGCTCGTCTTGTATTACTTGCGGACATGAATGTTTACGCTACTCTTCTATCACTTGCGGGCATGTTTACGCTCTTCTTGCATCACTTGGGGTATGAATGTTTACGCTCTTCTTGTATTACTTGCGGGCATGAATGTTTACGCTCCTCTTGCATCACTTGCGGGCATGTTTACGCTTCTCTTGCATCACTTGCGGGCATGAATGTTTACGCCCCTCTTGTATTACTTGCGGGCATGAATGTTTACGCTCCTCTTGCACCACTTGCGGGCATGAATGTTTACGCCCCTCTTGTATTACTTGCGGGCATGAATGTTTACGCTCCTCTTGCATCACTTGCGGGCATGAATGGTTACGTTCCTTCTGTATCACTTCCAGGCGTGAATGTTTACGCTCCTCTTGCATCACTTGCGGGCATGAATGTTTACGCTCCTCTTGCATCACTTGCGGGCATGAATGTTTACGCCCCTCTTGTATTACTTGCGGGCATGAATGTTTACGCTCCTCTTGCATCACTTGCGGGCATGAATGGTTACGTTCCTTCTGTATCACTTCCAGGCGTGAATGTTTACGCTCCTCTTGTATTACTTGTGGGCATGAATGTTTACGCTCTTCTTGCACCACTTGCGGCATGAATGTAAACAGTTACTTTCCCACAAAATGGCCAATTGGTTATCCAAAATAAAAAGATATAGGCGATACACACAATCATAGTCAAACCACAACAAAAATAAACCGCGACAGAAGTCGTATTACACACAAAAATAACGTTGAAATAATTAATGGGAATGAGAACACCTTCAGGGGCGTCAACTCCTGCAAAAGTATTTTTGTCTTCCATGCCAATAGGAGTCAACTCTTAAAGGAAAGAGAAGCTTCCGTGGTGCAGTGGTTACGCTACTCGCCTTGTAAACCAGAGATCGCAGGGTCGATCCCGGGCTTCTCCAGACTTTCGGATGAGTCTTTAAACCGAGGTCCCGTCTCCGTATAACCTTAGCAAATTCATTCCTTTAAAAATAGACCTTTTTTTGGTGGGCCAGGGCTTATTGAAAGGCGAACTGGAAGTCCCGAAATTCGTCTCCCTTTGAAAAATGGCGGGAAAATATGCCAGGTGTTCCCATTCCCCTTAAACCTGAATGTAACTCTCGTGACACAGAACACAAATGTAAAAATGCCAATCCTTCTAGCCAGACTTCACTACTACTTAACACAGCTACCTACGGAAGCCTATATGTGACATTGTGTTATGTGTAATGGTCTTCTTACTTTACACTTCTTGACTTGTGTATTGTGTATTTTTACTCGTGAGTTCTGTGTTTCTGAGTTCTCGCTTTTATGTTCTGAATCATTTGTATTGTATATAGTAATTTTCATTGCTTTTCCAAGGGCGTTCCGGAAAAGCTGGAAGAATAAAACGATCATCGAGAAAAAAACGGGAGATGTAAAGTAGGAGTAAAACAAAGATCAGGAATCGATACAATTAACTTACTCCACCCATCAAAGACACCAAAGGGAAAGAAACACAAACATTAAGCGACCAGAACATAAGTAATAAAGTATTTATAATCATTTATATCTATGCAGGTTTATTGCAAACAGTTCATCCGAGGATGAGCTTGGTGTTTTTGTCTGTATTCAACCATGATCAAGATATAAAAACAATGTGTATGACACATACTCTGGACACATGAAATAATTTTCAAAATGAGTGCAGCTTTACACTCTGTGCCTCTGAAATGAAGACCTCGTCTGTGATATGAGCCAGGACATGAAATTTTGGAACTTATCGTATATGCGAACAGTGAAGGTGCTCGGTCGTGACTGCGCATCCGCGCCGTCCAGCGAGAGTCTCAACTGCTCGCACTTATGGAGTATAGCACAAGACAAACATTCAGACAAAATAGTAGACATCTAGCTCCACTAGATGCTTGAGCAGGCGCATTTAAAGAATGCAGTTAAAGGCATTTATTCTTGTTTATTGAGGACCATAATTGCATTACATAATATTATATAGCCCTCAGTGCTGGCTGAAGAGAAGGTCTCTGACTTCAACATGTAAGGGGCCTCGTTGGGGGAAAAATCAATAGTTTACTAACTGTTGACTAGAGTTTATCTTAGTGATTTTCCCCTTAAGTGCCTCAGTCAGGGATTCAACAAGAGCTGCTAATCGCCATATTAGGGGCTGCCTTTGATCTGCTACAGCGGGTATATCACAGGGGGCAATAAAACAATTATGAGCACACGGTGTGTTCTACCTTACAAGAATAAATGCCTTTAAGGAGGACGCTAAGGGACATGATTTTATTTGACGGCTCATATCGTTTCAGTGCACAGTGTTATTGGAATTATACAGGAAAATTGCAACATGGAATGACGTTACAACGAAGTTGGTCTCTTTCGAGACATTATGGAATTCATTTAAGGCCACAGTTAATATAAGCAGTTTTACATTATGAAAAACCATGCCAAAATATACCCGTTTTAATTCAAATCATCAAGTCCTAGCCAAGAGAATATACCCTACTCTCTTTTGTTGCCTAGCAATCATGGACGTCAAAGCAGGGTTGAAACATAACGAAACCATTCAACGCAAACATATTAAGCTTTCACTAAATAGACTTTTCCAATGAATTGACACAATAATTTGGATATGGAATTCTCTAGATACTAGTATCAAAATTGATATGATAATTATAGTCGGGTACCATGACCTGCATGTTTATCTTATGACTGTTGGATCTTTACTTACAATTGATAACTTTTTGATGGAAGTTGTTTGTAAATTTACTAATGGGGTCTGCCAGTTTATTTGTTCTCTCTAGTACTTATATAACACTTGTTCAACTAGCTGTCAGCCGTACTGCCTTCCCTGGAACCATCGCGTCGATTGTCTTTAAAATTAAGAAGAAGCATTGGGGTAGTAATATATTTTAAAGTTTATTTTTAGCAAGGCCATGGGTTGATCCCGACCTATATAATGGCAAGGCCACATTTTGAAACATAGACTGTTCTCAACAGTGTAAACAGTTAATTTGTTTGAAACTCCAGTGTGTCTTAAAATAATGAACATGGTGAAATCTTTTTTGTACATTTTATATGTATATTTTGCGTTGATAAACATTATTCAATTTAGCAATCAGTAAATCAAATGTTCTGTCGTATTTGTTAATTATTTTTGCGTTCTGTCTTCTGTTTAATGCATTTTGCGTTTTGTTTAATGTATGTTGACATATGTTTGCTCGGTGTATTCTGTCTTATCTGTTTTGACTTTTGTGCTCTCTCTTTTGTTTATTGCAAGTTTTATTTTGTTTAATGCTTTTTGACTTTTGTGATCTGCCTTATATATTTTCTTTTTTGTGGTCTGCCTTATACGCTTTGCCTTGTGTTCTGTTTCCTTTACTCTGTTTTACGTATTTTGCCTTTCTTCCGGAAGTCTACTGAGCATGCACTGCCTCAAATCATACACACAGTACAGTGACAGTGTACTTTATAGCAACTGTATATAAGCTATATAAAAGGGTTATCCTTTGGTAGCAAATAATACACCACAAAACAGGAAACTATTAAGTGTACACGTTTTCTGGGCCAGACTTGTTAGTTTCGGCCAATTAATCCTCATCAGTGACCACGAATATTTTCAAAATCCCACAATGGAATCAATGATCCCAACGGACAAGAAAATATAAAATACACTATGATGTAGGGCAGGGAGACTATTTTAGGGCCGCCATACATTCCATGACACCAGCGTACGTGACGTTCAATATGTTCTATAAAAGGGTTATCCTTTGGAAACAAGGAATACAACACAGAATAGGCAAATATTAAGTGTACATGTTTTCCGGACCAGACTAGCTAGTTTCGGCCAAGTAGGCCTATTAGTGACCCTCTTAAGTTCTTTTGATGATTTAATGTTACCATTATTTATTGCAGCTGTCCCTGTCTAAATCAACAATGACTGGGAAACAGATAACACAAGTCTTATACTTTTCATATTAATCACATTAATTAATGATTTCCCACTTTAGATGTTATTCAATTGTGTTTGGTATATCGCACTAATAATACTAAACGTAATAAATATGCAAATTAAAAAATAATAACGTTTTAACTATTTAAGAGAGAAATTATTTGAGCACGAGGTCAAAGTGACTATGGTGGATACTCTTCATTTCTATTCTCGAACAGCTTTAGAAATTTATAAACCTGCGCCATTGTTACTTATAACAATGCCAGTAACGGAAAGCTTTTCAAAAGAGCAGCTGTTCATATTTCTGTTAGAGATACTGGGGAAGGTCAAGGCATATGAAATATTTATTGAGGAAGGGCTTCAAGCTCTTGTACCACCACTGAACTCTCTAAATTATTAACTTCATATTTTACTGTAAAAAAAAAAAAAAAAAAAAAACATGTGATAATTCATTGCGACGACGTCTTCGAAAGGTCAGGTAGAAATCTCTTTTGGTCTATAAAAATATAATGAAGTTTTAAATAAATTGAAATCCAGACGTTTTCGTGCTTCAAATCTGTCTACTTACGATTTTTCCACCCTTGACACTACACTTCCTCATAATCTTATAGAAGAAAACTTAATGATTTAACTGAATGGACATTTCATGGGGTAGACTCCCTCTATCTTGCATGTAATGTAAGAAATGCTTTTCTCACTTCTGAAGAGCATAAAAAATTATACTTTATGGTCATATCAGAAAGTGTGTGAAGCTCTCACCTTTCTACTTGACAATATTTACATAAGATTTGGTACTTAGTTATTTAGACAAGTTGTGGGTATTCTGATGGGTACTAATTGCGCACCCCTTGTGGCTGATCTGTTTTTGGTTTGTTATTAGACAGACTTCATGCTGTCCCTTTCTGCTGAAAACCAATCTGTTATCATTGAAGCTTTTAGCTCGACTTCTAGATATTTGGGTGATTTATTAAATATTGACAATACCCCTTTCGATAGTTTGATCAGTCAAATTTATACCCCCGGAACTTCAGTTAAATAAAGCAAATTCTGCTGAAACCGATGCTCCGTTTTTTGATTTACATCTATCCATAATAATTGAAGGGGTTAGTGCAAGAAGGTACCTAAGTCCATTTTTGGAAAAATCTGAGATATTGTTATTTTCAGATATATCATACCAAGACCTACAATATGATATATAGTTTGATATGCTTTATTTCTTTATTGGGATTAAAAATGACAGTTACATTGAATCTTTGGAAGGGTCCTAAGTCCAAGGTCGTATCTTTGGTGCAAGAAGGGGCCTAAGTCCATTTTTACCACAAACAACTTCGAGTTATCGGTGTATGTGTTGTTCATTTGTTTCAGCTCTTTGTTTTAAGAAACTTATAAAGAGTCTACAAAAGATAAAATATACATATTCAATAAAATGTAATAGGCATCTGCTCTAAACAGAGAAAACTATGTCCTTTAAACAATGGACTTAGGCCCCTTCTTGCATAAACAACCATGGACTTAGGCCCCTTCTTGCATAAACACATTATTGAAATTAATGAATATCTGCAATATACTTCGGACTATTTATTCGATCTTTACACCATTTCATATCATAGAATATATCAACAGAACTATTTATTTAAAATATGAAACACAAAATATGAAATTTTCGCAAAATACTTTGTTTTTCGCGTTTTTCTCAAAATAATGAAAATGTGACTTAGGTACCTTCTTGCACTAACCCCTTCCATTGTTGATGGGTTTCTTTCTTGCAAAATTTATGATAAACGCGATGATTTTGATTTTGAGATTCTATATTTTCCTGTTTTGGATGGTGATGCTCTTCGAGCGTCATACTATGGCGTTTATATTTCACAATTAATTCGATTTGCCAGAGTGTGTAGTCATGTAACTGACTTCAATACTCCTAATAAATTGTTAACCGCTAACGTTCTTAATCAGGGTTATCGGTACCATAAACTACACAAAGCCTTTTCAAAATTTTATAGACGTCATTCTGATTTAATTTCGAAATTCAATGTTGGACTTAAATCTCTTCTGCAAGAAGGTCTATCGGAACCCGAATTTTATGGTGACTTAGTATATAAATTTAGAAAAACATATAACCGCGATGACTTCAGCACCCAATTTTGTAAAAGCATTCTTCGATATAAAAAGATTGGGTACAACATAAATGTTATACGACAAACTGCATGCATGGTAGTTAACACAATCACGGTTAACAACTTTGCTTCCCTCTTAAGTTGCGCGCCGGTTAGTCAGGCCTCAGATTCTACAGCGGTTCCATCGTAAAGGCTTACTGGGAATTAAAGAGATCTAATTCTATGTAATGTTGGTTGGTACCTGATGCTCTGTCTCTGGTCGAGCCCATCGGAGTCTGATTGTTGGTTTTCTTTGCTCCAGCATTTCAGTGTTTTTTTGCTGTCGAGTCCCCACCGTTGTTTCATCTCTGTGGTTGTTTGATTTTTTGTGTTCACGGAGATGTTGCACTGATGAGTTAGGAGGCCATTATGTGGACTAAACAAATAATTTGTTTTAATCGCGACGGAAGTAAGTGCGAGGATTGTGGCCACAATAAGTCGATTCAAGCCCTACAGTGGAATTCATTTTACTGCCCGTTCCAAGGTGGTTCTTCTGTCGCGGTTTATTTTTTGTTATGGTTTGTCTTTGGGTGTTTGTAGCGCTTATATTATTTTGTTTTGGATAGCCAATTGGCCATTTTGTGGGAAAGTAACTGTCCTTTTGGCTTTCCGCAATTGATGTTTCCATTAGGGTTTGTTGTTTCATGTTTGTGTTTCTTTTCCTTTGAGCTGTGGGTTAATTGTATCGATTCCTGATCATTGCCTTCACTTCTATCTTGCTACTGTTGATATGGCCTTGAGTTTAATGTTTAAAACCACGAAGGTTGCCAACATGATTTTGTTTCATTGAAACAAATTTTCATCTAAATTCATTTAAAACACCATTCGATTTTTATATTTTCTGTTCTTGCCATTGTGTGCTTTAACTACAGAATCTGAGCTACTGCTTATTTTCAGATTACAGTTATGAGTATGTACGAAGTTTATCTTGCGGTGCTTGTGTTTAGCTTTGCGGAATTTTGACCCACGTTCCTCTATACCTACCGCCAGTGAGTGGTTTATCAAGACTGCAGTTAATTCTAATTTACTTTGATCGAGGATTTTCATACAACGAGATACTGATTTAACTGTTTGTGTTTCTTGGTTTTAGATTATTTAGAAGACAACTAATCCGCATTCTTAAACAAAACAACTGACATAGAGGACATCAGCGTTCACCAGATGAACAACTAGTTTCACAGTTGCTAGGTGAGATGGAATACAGTGGGCAGTGTGTTGGCTATATAATTATGTGGTAACGATAATCGTAAATCACAAACTACGAGTTGCTCATGATGAGATTTTACGAATGATGCGACCGGCTGATTCGGAGGGCGTAGCTATGCGTAAAGCCCATCATCTAGCAAGAAGACAATATTATGCAAGGGGATCCAATTATATTTGGCACGTAGACGGATACGACAAACTTAAACCATATGAATTTTGTATTCACGGTTGTATACACGTATACAGTGGAAAAAATTTATGTTAGAACTGTCTTCCATCAACAATGATCCGTCCCTTATTGCAACTTACTACTTGGATACATTGAAAGAGTTTGTGGTGGCTCCACGTCTTCTGCGTTGTGACAAAGGCACAGAGAATTCGACATTTACTCTACTTCAACCCTTTTTCAGGCATGGACTTTTTCAGGCATGAAGGGACATACCCTTTTGCTGGAGTAAACAGCTTTATGTTATGAAAATGCACATCAAACCAACGTATAGAGTCTTGGTGGGGTATAATGTAACGCCAAGGACTACATTCAGTTTGGTAACTTTTTTAAAGACTTGAGAGATACTGACAACCCGATGCTTGTTGAATGTTTCAGGTTCTGTATTTTTGGACATCATTCAAGCAGAACTGGCCAAAAATTTGAATTTTTACACAATACAAGTCCAGGAGAACAGCGAAATCCACGAAGGAAAACACGATGTGCTGTACCTGTTACCATAGCTCAAACGGCACTCGGATTTTGGCCAACCAATTGACAATGATGACATATCTGCATGCACAGAAATGCAAAAGAACATGTTCAGAGGAGTTTAATGAGCTGATTTGCCTTACAGCATGTAACAGAAATTAAAACGTCACTGTATTTTTATGTTGAGCTTTACTGGACACGCTTTAAGAAAAAGAGCATTTACTTGGTTTGTGCGATTGAACAGCTGTCTGACAAGGTTTAGTGTGTTGTTTACATAAAAATCTTCAACCTGTTTAATTTTTCCAATAGACTGCCTTTTTTCCAAATATGCTAGGCCAGGAGGATAAGGCCTATATTCGAAGAACAGCTCATAACAGAGTGTTAGTTATAAACCTATGATAAGGTCTCATTATTATATCTGATGTCTCTGGTTGGGCCCATCGGCGTCTAAATCTTAGTTTTCTTCTGTTCCAGCATTTCAGTGGTTTCTTGCTGTCGAGGCTTCACCGTTGTTTCATATCTGTGGTTGTTTGATTTTTTGTGTTCACGGAGATGTTGCACTGGTGAGTTAGGAGGCATTCTTGCGGACTGAACAAATTATTTGTCGAAATTGCGACGGAAGTAAGGGCGAGGATTGTGGCAACGTAAAATCGATTTAAGCCCCCCCCACCCCCCACCCCCAGTGGAATTCGTTTCACTGACGGTTCTAAGGCGATTCTTCTGTCGCGGTTTATTTTTGTTATGGTTTTTCTTTGAGTGTTTGTATCCCTTATATTATGCGACTGTAACTGCATCACTGCGTTTTTTACTGTTGAAAGTGTAGAACTGTTTTAGCTTAACACATAAAGTACCCATCACAACAAGCAGACGACTTTGGAAAAAAAAAACATATTTTCTTGAAAATTCATTGAAATAAGGCTTGACTTTCCATGTGAATGGTCTGCTCATAAAAAAGTAAACCCTTGTAATTTTCTAAGAAAAAGGGTAATATTAAAATGGTCATTTGCTAAAGTATTTTCCAAGGCAATTTATGGATTAACTGTTTTATTTCATTGCGAAAAGCAACTGGAAAGTAACAAGTGACATCACATAACTTGTGTACATAGTGTTCAAAAAGGCATATAACAGCCATACACCTCGTTGACATTGAAAAATGGAAGGATCTGGAACTTATACAGTCAGAGTAGAAGTAAATCAAAGATCAGGAATCGATACAATTAACTTACTCCACCCATCAAAGACACCAAAAGGAAAGAAACACAAACATGATTATACAATCAGAGTAGAAGTAAATCAAAGATCAGGAATCGATACAATTAACTTACTCCACCCATCAAAGACACCAAAAGGAAAGAAACACAAACATGAAGCGACCAGACCATAATGGAAACCTAAACAAAGAATGGCCATAAGGACAGTTACTTTCCCACAAAATGGCCAAATGGCCATCCAAAATAAATAGACACAAGTGATACACACAATAAGTAGTAACAAACAACAACATAAATAAACCGCCACAGAAGAACCGTCTTGGAAGGGTTAGTGGAAAGAAGTCCACTTGGGGGGTGTGGGGGGGGGGCTTAAATCGATTTTACATGGCCATAATCCTCGCCCTTACCTCTGTCGCGGTATACAATAATTTTGTTTAGTCCACATGAAGGCTTCCTTACTCATCAGTGTAACATCTCCGAGAACATACAAATAAAAAACTACAGAGATGAAACAAGGTTTAGGACTCGACAGCATACAACAACAGAATTGCTGGAGCAAAAGAAAATCACTAGTTAGACTCCGAGGGGCCCGTCCAAAGGCGGAGCATCAGGCGCCAACCAACATAAAGAATACTAAAATATAATAAAATTTCATTTATGCTTTTACGCTGGAACCGTCATATAATCTTAAGCCCGACACACCGGTGTGCAATCAAAGACGGAAGCAAAGTTGCCAACCGTGATTGGGTTAACCACCTTGCATGCAGTCTGTTTTATAACATTTATGTTGCACCCAATCTTTATATATCGACGAACGATTTTACGAAATTGGGTTGTTACGAGCCAGGCGTAGCAGAAAGAAAAAGCAAACAAGCCTTTTGGAAAATTTTAACAAAATTTATTTACAAGTTAACTTTAACCTGTAGAAGTAAGAAAATTAAATGTACTTAGCTCTGTTATGAAATATCCTGAATGAATCTATTTTCCTTGATCCCACAGAATTCACAGTCCAAAATGAAAAGTAATATCCTTTAACAATCCAACACAGAATTTAGAAATAACTTTTCTTAAATGCCCAAACATTAAACTCCAAAGTCTGACTCAATGAGAAAAATCAAGCTCTTTTATAGACCTTAAGATTTCTCTAGAATGTTCCAGAGGGCTGTGGAATAAGATGAGGTAATTTTCTAAAAATAATGCAAACCTGAACTTTCTGGAAGGTTCTGAAGTACTTTTCCTTGTAAACATGTTGTTTACATAAATACAATTAATCTGTGACTCAGTTTTCTAGAATCTTCTATAAGAAGATTAACAAGATATTTATAGCACTATTAGGTCAACACTGGGGTGAAAGTGGGAATCAGAAAAATAAATTCTTATGCATAACACTCCCCTTCTTCGAGGAAAAGAAAGATTTATGTAATAAAGCTTTCTTTTGCTTTAAGAATAATAAAATATTGAGCATAGCATATAAAATTACATGTATCTACAATCCACTTTAGTAGGAAAGAAAAACACAACTCCTGACACCGCTCAAGCTCTTGAAAGGGCATCAGGGATAATGTTATCTCTCCCTCTGATATGTCTTATGTCTAAATTATACTCTTGTAGCATAAGACTCCACCTGAGCAACCGCTGATTTTTGTTTTTCATTTTATGTATGAAAGTCAGTGGATTGTGATCACTGAAAACAACAATCGGTGCAGTAGTAGGGGTAAGATAAACTTCGAAATGTTGCAGAGCAAGAATCAGAGACAAGCACTCTTTCTCTATGGTAGAGTAATTTCTCTGATGCTTATTAAACTTTTTGGAAAAGTAGCAAACTGGATGATCCACACCATTTTCATCTTCCTGCAACAAAACACTACCTGCACCTACGTCACTAGCATCTACAGCTAGCTTAAACTCCTTTTCAAAGTTTGGTGCTAAGAGAACTGGTTCACTCTTGAGTATGGCTTTAAGTTTATCAAAAGCATTTTGGCATATTGCATTCCAATGGAATTTTGTTCTTTTGCTGAGCAAATTTGTCAAAGGCTCAGCAATGACAGAGAAATTATTACAGAACTTTCTGTAATAACCAGCCATACCAAGAAATCGCATCAGCTGTCTTTTGCACGTGGGTACGGGAAAATTTGAGATAGCCTCAACTTCAGCATCATTGGGTTTCACATGACCTTGACCTACAACATGACCTAGAATGTCAAACTTGCATGGCAGAATTCACTTTTAGCAAGATTGATTGTCAATTTGGCATTACTCAGTCTATCAAAGAATGCTCGAATAGTCCCAAGATGTTGATTCCACTGGTCGTTGTATATGATAGCATCATCGATATAAGCACTGCAGCCTTCCAGCCCCGCAATTACCATGTTTATTAAGCGCTGAAATGTTGCCGGAGAGTTTTTCGTTCCAAATGGCATGACTTTATAGTTAAATAATCCGTCTGGTGTTGTGAATGCCAAAACCTCCTTTGCTCTATCTGTGAGTGGAATTTGCCAAAATCCTTTCAGGAGGTCGAATTTCGTTATGTATTTGGCATTCCCGATGTTATCAATGCAGTCATCCATTCTTGGAATAGGAAAGCTATCTGTTTTACTTAAGGAATTAACTTTCCTAAAATCTGTACACATACGATATGTCCCATCAGGTTTTGGTACTAGAATACAAGGAGAACTCCATTCACTTTGGCTTGGTTCAATAAAGTCATTGTCTAATAGATACTGAACTTCTTCTTTAAGATATTTTTGTTTCACAGGATTCATCCTGTATGGGTGTTGTTTTACAGGTTTAGACCCATTTATGTCCACATCGTGAAATATTTTGTCTGTCCGTGTTGGAATGTCAGGAAATAATTGTTCATATTCAAAAATCAGCTGTTTCAGTTCATTCCGCTGATTTGGCTCTAGATGTGACAGTTTCTGGTCAAGATTCCGTAGAATGTCAGAATTCTGAAGCTTTGATGATGTGGGATCCGACTTCACTGAATTAATATCCTCACAGTCATTGTCACATGAATTAAGTGGAACAGAGCTAACTAGATTGACTGATGTTAAAGATGTATTGTCCCTATCTATGTATTCCTTAAGCATGTTAATGTGACATAGCTGCTTTAGCTTGCGCCTCCCAGGAGTGTTTATTATGTAATTTACGTCACTGATCTTTTTGTCTACAGTGTATGGACCATAATACCTGGCCTGCAACGATTTTCCTGGCATAGGCAAAAGAGCTAGTACCTTATCACCTGGTTTAAAATTCCTTTCTTTTGTCCCTATGTCATATAGCTGTTTCATTTTCCTTTGGGCTGACTGAAGATTGGTCCGAGCAGCCTCACAAGCTTTTGAAAGTCTAGTTTTGAAATCAGACACATACTGAAGTAAATTCAGGGAGGTGTCATCATTGGAGAGAAATTTCTCTTTGAGAAGTTTCAGAGGACCACGAACAGTATGGCCAAATACTAATTCAAATGGACTGAAGCCAAGAGATTCTTGCACAGATTCTCTAACAGCAAATAAAAGGAGATGGATGCCTTCATCCCAATCCTTCTCTTTGTCAAAGCAATATGATCTTATCATGTTTTTCAATGTTTGATGGAATCTTTCAAGGGCGCCTTGACTTTCAGGATGATAGGCTGATGACTTATACTGTACAATGCCAAGTTCATGCATTACTTGTTGAAATATTCCAGACATAAAATTTGAGCCTTGGTCTGACTGAATAGATTTAGGAAGCCCAACAAATGTGAAAAACTTCACTAAGGCCTTGACGATTGTCTTAGTTTTGATATTTCTTAGTGGAATGGCTTCAGGAAAACGTGTGGAAGCACACATAATAGTCAATAGATATTCACAACCAGACTTTGTTCTTGGCAAGGGACCCACACAGTCTATAATTATTCGACTGAAAGGTTCGTCAAAAGCAGGTATTGGCTGCAAATGAGCCTTAGGTATAGTCTGATTGGGTTTTCCTACCATTTGGCATGTATGGCAGGACCTACAATGCTGAGAAACATCTGATTTTAACCCAGGCCAGTAAAAATGATTAAGAATCTTGTGATAGGTTTTATTGACACCTAAATGTCCTGACATGGGAGTTTCATGTGCCAAGTTTAATATTTCAGGACGGTAAATCTGTGGAACCACTATCTGATGGTTGACAGTCCACTCGTCTTCTGCTGAGACGTCTGGTGGACGCCATTTTCTCATAAGAATGTCATTTTTGACATAATAACCGACTGGGACCTGAGATACTTCCTGCTCTTCTAAAGCCCTTTCAAACAAAGGCGAAATTCCAGGATCCTTGTGCTGTTCTATAGCTAGTTGAGACCCGGACATTTTGTCATGGCCTAGATCTAAAGATGAGTTATTCTCATGAAAATCTGTCTGCTTATCAGGCAGGCTTGAAGACAGAGACCTTGTTATCTCGTCATTAAAAGACTGACCCAAAAAGGTATCAGTGAAATCAAAATCCTGTTTCCCATCAGTTTGCTTGGCCTTACGTGCCATAGCCCTTGTGACTGCACACGACGGATAAAGATCAGGAATTTCCTGCTCAATGGGATCAGGCGGTTGGTCTATGCAAGGATTAGTAGTCAAAAGTGGGTTTGCCACAACCTTATCTCCAGCTAAGTCATTGCCTAGCAACAAATGAACACCTTTCAAAGGTAAAGAAGGTCTAATACCAACAGCCACTGAACCGGATACCAAGTCTGATGACAAATAAACGTTATGAAGCGGAACATTAACAAATCCACATTCCACACCCTGAATAAGGACACTTTGGCCCAAAGAAGTCTTCTCAGAAAAAGGCAGAGTATCTGCTAGAATAAGAGATTGAGAAGCTCCAGTATCTCGTAAGATTTTGATAGGGGTAGGATGGGCATAACTGTCACCATTTAGTGACACAAAACCATCTTATAAGAATGGTTCATAAATCTCCATAACCGAATTAGTCTCAGATATTTTGGTATCAGAAAGAGTTTCCTCCCTTACACAAGACTGTGGTTTTGGCCTTACAGAAGTCAAGCCTGTAGGCTTAAGTTCCTCTTGTCTTTCTCTTTCTTTCCTTCGCTTTAATTTTAAACACTCAGAGATCAAATGACCTGTATTTTTACAATAATAACAAACTACTTGAGATTGAGATAAGGGATTCTGGTCTTTGTTTTCACCAGAAGGTTTGGAAAAATTCTGGCTTCTGTTTTCACCAGAAGGTTTGGAAGGATTCTGGCTTTTTTTTTTCACCAGAAAGTTTGGGCATAGTACTAGATGTATGACTATAACTACCAGAAGGATTACTGGGATAGAATCTTGGACCTGTCTGTGGATTATAAGGTTTTCGAGGATAAGGCCCGTTCACAAATGAGACTTTATGAGTCAAAGCATAATCATCTGCCAAACGAGAAGCTTCCTCCAAGGTTTCAACCTGTCTCTCATCGAGAAAAGATTTAATGTCTGAATTTATGCACCGTTTGAACTCTTCAACAAGGACAAGCTGTCTAAGTTTGTCATGATCAGAGCCTACTTTTTTAGAAGAACACCACCTATCAAATAATTGTTCTTTGGTTTGAGCAAATTCTACATGGGTCTGGGAAATTTCTTTTTTACAGTTCCTAAATTTCTGCCTGTAAGCCTCAGGGACCAACTCATATGCCTTAAGAATAAGCTCCTTGACCAGATCATAGTCTGAGCTTTGCTCGACAGTCAGCTGAGTGTAAATGTCTCGAGCCTTTCCGACAACAACGCTCTGCAAAAGTAAGGTCCAATGCTCTTTTGGCCATTTTAAATTTTCTGCAACTTTTTCAAAATGCAAAAAATACTTATCTACCTCTTTTTCCTGAAATGGCGGAACTTATCTGATGTGCTTTGTGGCATCAAAGTAACTACCAGAGTCAAAAACAGGGGTATGTTTCACCCTATCTTGACCCTGGAGTTCCATTTCCTTCAATCTTAACTGAAACTGCCTTTCTCTTTCTTTTTCTTCAATACTATATCTCATTTTTTCCTTTTCCAACTCGAGCCGTTCTTCTTTTTCTAATTTTTCTTTCTGAATGCGTTCCTCCATTTCTCTTTGTTTTTCCCTCTCTCTTTCTTCCATTTCTAATCTTTCCATCTGCATTTGTCTCTGCGTTTCTCTTTCTTTTTCTTCCTTTTCATTTTTTTCTTTCTTTATGCGTTCTTCCATCTCTAATCTTAATTTTTCTAATTCAATTTGCCTTCCGATTTCAATTTGTCTCATTTGCAACTCAGTATGTGAAACTATAATGAGAGACAAAGCAGATGGATCGAAAAGTTCTTCATCAACAAAAAACTGTACCAAAATATTCTTAATTTCATGCTTCTTCATGCTTGTTTTGACAGTAGTGACCCCATAATGGGAAGCAATATCCAGCAAATCTGTCCTTTTGGCCAGATTAAACAACTCCTGAGTAGGCTGAGCCAAAAAGCTTCTCAAATCAAACGACATGTTTGCTTTTTGTTTGTTCTATAAAGTATTTATGGAAATACAGATTGCGGTTAATTTGACAAGGTTTTTTTTTTTTTTGAAATGACAAGCCCAACGAGAATTTCACCTGAAATGACAAGTACTATTTCACCTGAAATGACAGTTCACATGAAATGACAATCCCCTATATGCCTATAGGGAAATACCAATCCTGTGAAGCAACTGCAAAGTCTATTTGATAAGAAATGACAATTACCTGCGTCACATGAAATGTCGGTTTTAAAATGCTTAAAATGGTTTTATCCCGGACGAGCCCCCAATTTCTGTTACGAGCCAGGCGTAGCAGAAAGAAAAAGCAAACAAGCCTTTTGGAAAATTTTAACAGAATTTATTTACAAGTTAACTTTAACCTGTAGAAGTAAGAAAATTAAATGTACTTAGCTCTGTTATGAAATATCCTGAATGAATCTATTTTCCTTGATCCCACAGAATTCACAGTCCAAAATGAAAAGTAATATCCTTTAACAATCCAACACAGAATTTAGAAATAACTTTTCTTAAATGCCCAAACATTAAACTCCAAAGTCTGACTCAATGAGAAAAATCAAGCTCTTTTATAGACCTTAAGATTTCTCTAGAATGTTCCAGAGGGCTGTGGAATAAGATGAGGTAATTTTCTAAAAATAATGCAAACCTGAACTTTCTGGAAGGTTCTGAAGTACTTTTCCTTGTAAACATGTTGTTTACATAAATACAATTAATCTGTGACTCAGTTTTCTAGAATCTTCTATAAGAAGATTAACAAGATATTTATAGCACTATTAGGTCAACACTGGGGTGAAAGTGGGAATCAGAAAAATAAATTCTTATGCATAACAGGGTACTAAAGTCATTAAATGCATGTATTTTTCTAAGTTTATATACTAAGTCACCATAGAATTCGGGTTCCGATAGGCCATGTTGCAGAAGTGTTTTAAGTCCAACATTGAATTTTAAACCAAATCAGAATGACGTCTATAAAACTTAAAAAAGGCTTTACGTATTTTATGATACCGATACCCCTGATTAAGAAGTTTAGCGGTTAATAATTTATTACGAGTGTTGAAGTCGGATACATGACTAGAAACTCTAGACTCTAAATCCCGTCCACAAGAACACACAGAATTACAGTAGTTAACAATATAGATATCCAGTAATCCGAGTCAGCAGCTTTCATGATGGATGAAAATAATTAATTATAATCACCAACATGACAAACATTTAACAGGATGGAACCACAGTAACAGAACCGACTTGGCCACGTAAAATCGATTTAAGCCCCCCAGTGGAAATCTTCCACTGACCGTTCCATGGCGGCTCTTCTGTGGCGATTTATTTATGTTGTTGTTTGTTACTTACTGTGTGTATCACTTGTGTCTTTTAATTTTGGATGGCCATATGGCCATTTTGTGGGAAAGTAACTGTCCATATGGCATTCCTTTGTTTAGGTTTCCATTATGGTCTGGTCGCTTAATGTTTGTATTTCTTTCCCTTTGGTGTCTTTTATGGATGGAGTAAGTTAATTGTATCAATTCCTGATCTTTGTTTTACTTCTACTTGGAACGGTCATTACTGACGGGTTTAAATTAACCTCACAGCAGGCCAACCCTCGGTTTCACTGTGGTTCAAACATGCATTTGTTCGGTCCGCGTGAAGGTTTCCTAACTCGCCATTGAATCAACTCGGATAACGATGAAATCACTATTTAAGATGAGGACTCGACAGTTCAACGCATCACACAATGCCGCTGGAGCAAAACAAAACCTAAAGTCGAACCTCGATGGGCCAAGAAACGGATATGAATGTTCAAGCCTCGACCAGCCAATAAATGGTTTAAAGCCTGGGCCATCATGGAGTCTGAACCCCGACCCACTGGCATGCAATTAAAGATAAAATCCTACTGCTTGACCGTGATTGGGTCAAACGCGACGCATGCAGGCTGGTTCATAGAACTTATATTATGGCCCATGTTTTTATACCATCACCTAAATGAAACAACCATCAACAATCCACTCTCTCTTAGAATAACACAAAACAATTTAACTGCAAGAGCATTACACAGTATGACAGCGTTCCGATTCCTGGGCAATTAACTTCGTAAAGGTTTGTCCAAATATTTCACTCTTAACTTGGTTTGGGTATGGTACCGTTATATTCCATCGTTTTGTATGCAAAGTCTGAGGCAAGACAACAAATGACAGTCATAAATAAAAACAGATCTTTATTAAAATATCATCTCCAAGGGTTCAATAAGGTGAACATAGATGCAAGCAATAAAAATCCCTCACAGGAAGAAATGTGCCACTCATGTACAATATGGCTGCTTTCCGTATTGCTATAATTTGAACTATCATCGGACAGCAAAGCTCGCCTGCTGAGAATCATTTGTATCCTACCACTTTTATTGGTGTTCAGTAATGACCGGCATTTCATGTTAAACACAAAAAATGTCGGTTACACTGCTCTGGATTTGATGTGATTTCAGATGTCAGGTCTCATGAAACAAATATGCCATGTTTGACATAGCTTCATCAAACAATCTTCAAGATATCAGGCAAAATCACTGGACCATGAAATATAGGTCACAGCAACCTAGATATATTTGAGGTCAATTATCGTGTCACATGGAACCAATATCGCAAGTATGACATTTATCCATCAAATAGTCTTTGACATATAGGGCTAAATCATTGGAACATAAAATATAGGTCACAGTGATCTAGATATATTTTGAGGTAAGTCATCCGGACACATGGAGCCAATGCCCAAGGCTTTACATTTCGCCACCAAGGAGTGCTTGAGATATAAGGCTAAATCACTGGACCATGAAATATAGGTCTTTTTCTGTCCATCTCCATAGATTTGTGGCCCTAAAAAAACAGAAAAAGTTGTCATTTGTAAGGCCACTAAAATAATTACTTACATGAACAAGAATTCCGCGGAGGGCGGCATCGCACCTGTCGGAGCAAAAGTAAAGGGAACTCTTTAAGGAGGTTGACAAGACCTAGAGGGCTAACATGATATCTGTCAAAGTCAAACAAGTGTAAAAAATAGGTCAAGGTCATGCAAGGTTTGACTGTTGTAGGCGTCATCGGTGATGAGATTGCGAGCGTCGACAAAATCTGTCCAAGTCACTGGAGAGCACAATATAGGTGAAGGCCACTGGTTCAAGGTGCGTGCAAGGTGGGATATCCTGGAGATGCTTCAGGCAAGGTTTGGTGGATGTAGGCTTCATATGTGAAGATATTGCGTGGGTCAATTTAAAGCCTGTCAAAGTCACAGTAGTGCGACATACACGTCAAGGTGATCGGGTCAAGGTGCGCGTTAGGTTGGGATGTCGTGAAGGTGTTTCATGCAAGGTTTGAAAGTTGTAGGCCTCATAGGGACGAGAACGGAAAATTGTACGCATATGTCGTACCTTGCCAGAAGCAGATGTGACTAAAGTAGTTTTCACACAAACTTCCTTTATGATTACAATTTTGAGTCCAAATCTGTTAGAGATTATTGAAAACAAATATAAAAAAATACCCCCAAAATGTTAAGAATCAACAATTATAATAATAAATAAATAAGGCAGTGGCTATTTGGCCAGGACTGGTCAAATAGCGAGGGGACTATTTGGTCGGGACTTATCGAATAGCCTCCATGCTATTGGACCGATTTCTTTGTCTTAGAGCTAATTTTACAAAGCTTACCAGTATGGAATATCTTCGTTTTACTACGTGTATGCAGTATGTTTGCAATATTCCTAAGTATTGCAACACCCATTAAATGTTGTAAATTTACAAAAAAAAAAAAAAAAAAAAAAAAATGATTGGTATAGTTTTATGACAAAAGAGCTGGGTTTAAATGACGCTGATGCAAGCAGTCTAGACCCTGACCAGACAAATATATTATCTGTGCCTTTAGAGTTTGTTTTACCGCCTTTTGTAGTAATATAACTTTCAGACAATTACTCTAGATAATTGGTTTCATTCTAATTCCATGTCTTAATGTTGCACAACATGTGATTGATTGTTATTCACACCTGCATGTATTTGAATAGGATAGCTTGTCATTCCACTGAATGGCCTGAGCTATAAGTCAAAATCAGTCCGGTCAAATAGTCTATGAGTACTTGACAGCTATTTGACAGGGATCGGTCAAATGATCTTCACGCTATTTGATCAATCCCGATCAAATAGCCACTGCCAATAAATAAATAGAACAGATAAAATTTTCATTAACACCACTCATACCTCGACTGACTGGCAGCAGTGATTTCGCTATTGACAAGCAATAAACTGCGTAACTGGGTGTCAGCAGCGATTTCGCTACTGACAACCAATTGGTAGCAGCCGTCAACGTCAACTTTTTTATTGGTTTTGATGTTTGTTGTTTTTCGTACTTTTCAATTCATGTTTGTTCTTACAAGAATAAAAAAAATGTATTTCACAAACCGACAGACCTTCTTGTTTCTGAAAGGGCCGGGCAAGGGGAAACAAATACATAACAAATGTTGGCCTAATTAAATGCTACAGATGACACTCATAATTGTGTTAACAACTTAGCAGTAGAAGGTACTATAGGAAGTACTATGGATCCAGATACAAAACAAGCATAGTTCGTCTTTACAACACTTAAGTATACCAATACAATCAATTCACCCTGAAAACTTGAGTAGGGAGTAAAAAGGTCCTTTCACAAGAACATTTGGTATAAAGGTACTGCTTGAAAAACAGAAAGAAGTGTTTCAGATTCCATTAATTTATTTACACCAGACAAAATCGGGTCTACGTCATACCACTATTTTTACATGGGTCGGGGAGCAAAATAATATAAACAATTCCAGAATTTTAAAATGGAGCATTTAGAAAAACAAAACAAAACAAGATAGCTTATTCTGTTATTGATAGGGGTTTGATTAATGGTACCAAACCTCCTGAGCCATATCAAATAGCAATGCTACACAAACCATGTTATTTACTACGCGTGATGGCATATAAAGGTATTTCATAATCTAGGCGGGTAAAATATTGTGTTTTGTCTTTTGACTTTTGTGTTTTGTCTTTTGACTTTTGTGTTTCATGTTTTGACTTTTGGGTTTTGACTTTTGTTGCTGTAATGAGGTTCCACGCCCCCGACAACACACTTCATTTTGGAGAGGGTCTGTGCACCTTCCCACACTTTTCATGGGCAGGTTTAGAACTAAGCGGTGAACCAGTACGAAGCGCACATCTTATCGCCAGCCATCGATGCTGTCCAACTTGAAGCAGTGGAATCATGGAAAATGTGCCGGACCGGAAGATCGAACCAACCTCCTCCTGATCTTCATCGAACGCGAGTTCGACTGCAATACGCTGCCCGGCAAACTTTACTTTTGAGCATTGAGCTGTTGTGTACTGTTGTGTACACATTACGTTCTATGCACAGATGCGTTATAAAATGGTCTCAGTATTGATAAAATTCATGGGGTATGCCAATTCGTAATTCACATCAGGATGTGTTTGGGTTTGATTGGGATAGGGTAGGCCAATCCATAATCCACTGCGGATCTGGGTACGGTGGGTGCATGGTGTGAAATGACATTGGATGGGTGGGTAGGGAAAGGGTAGTCTTGGCCAAATTCATAATACACGGCAGAGTGTGGCTGGATCGGCGTGTTGGACTTGACCAGATTGGGTTGTGTGGGATGTGGTAGGGCGATGTGGAGTAGCCGGGTTGGACGGGTATAGTCTTAAGTAAACATTCAGGGCAGGGCAGGGCAGGGTCGGAGTAAAAATGGGCAAGACAAGCTATAATGACAGGCTTAAATCAACAGAGAAAAGCAAGCAAATGAACGTCCTCTGAACTTCACCTACTTCTTGCAACTCCTACAAGTCAAGAATATTAAATTCATATGTTTCCCTTTTTAGGCAATAAAAATTAATGATTAGATTCTCCGGCCATTTAAAAAAAACAAACAGATGAGGCAGGGAGACATTTTTTATACCAATAAACTGAGGAGCAACTTTTGTTTCAACCCACCAGATCGTTTACGAGTATCTATCGGATACTAATATATAGGTAAACTATCATGTAAAAAGTTTGAAACTATCAAAGAAAGCAACTTGAAGTAATTACCATCGCTAGAGAGCAAGGGTAATTTTGATTCTGATTGTATAAGTTCCTGACAGTTTCTCACTCAATTGACTTCTACACTTCAACTGAAAGTGTTAACGTGCCCCAATCACAAAATATGTAACACCCGAACTGAAAGTAGAAACAATACTTTGTTTGTCTCGTTAATGTTAATTGTTATTCATAATCCACTTATCAGGCAACTAAGAGCAACAAATCAAACAAAATTGTTTCCATCATACAACTTCGACTTCGATGGCTTGATAAATCACACAAAAACTGTTGTAAGTGCGAACTTTGTTCATAATCGAACCCCGGAAATGATGATATCGAAACCAACCATCTCGCAATAGACCGTACCGTCCGAATTGATAAAAACTGGTACCGGATAGCAGTTTGCGGAGGACTGCTTCCTGAAGTAGGAAATCCATATGCACAGCCTTTTGATGCAATACGGCGCGGGCTGAAAATCCAATTATTATTCTTTGCAACCAAACCTTAAGAAGTATGAAGAAAAACAACAACACATATTCGGCGGAGAACATCGACAATGCTATGCCTTTTCGGGATATTTCTGATAATGCGATACTGTATTTGACCTGGTGCGGTACGGCCTGGTACATACATTTAGTAATTCCTGCGCCTAAGACATTCCCTCGAGACCTGTACCTTTGCCAACATAACCCTTACTTGATGCAGGTTTCCTGTGCAGAGGTGGCGAATAATAGTAAAACCAGCAACTTAACCTCGGTGACCTCTGTAATGCAGCATAAATGTAATTTATATAATTACAATTTGCCTAACCTATTTTTTGTTCGCGGCTGAGTAGGCCTATGTGCATTAATTTCTAAAATTAGGCAGCGTGCAGATCGAGTGCCAATTATTAACAAAACGCATTGACAGGGAACAGAACCTTAGAAACAGCCTCCAAGAGTAGTTAACAGTAATACTGTACGTTATTCGTGTTTTTTGTTTGTTTGTTTGTTCGTTTGAATACTTTTATAATTTGTAAATAACGCCATCGTCAAAAAGCAGAACTCATTTCACAATCCGCTGTTTGTTCAGACGGATCGTGTAAAACATGGGATTGCCAGTCAAAATGACCCGGAGTCAAAATAGCCCAGGTCAAAAACGACCCACGTACCATTTGTCAGAACGGCCATGGTCAAAAGGGCCCACTTACCATCACATCGCTTATTTCAAGACCTTTTGCCTCCAGAAGACCTGGCCCTAGTCGTTTTGGCCCTAGGCATTTTGGCCCTTTAGACGATTTTGGTTCCCGGTTTCCAGTATTCCTAGACGTTTGAGCCCCAAGACGTTTCAGCATGGGTTTTCCGTTTTGGTCCTCGATATATAGATAGATCCCAGATAACATGAAAACGTTGGCCAGATGTTGAAAAAAAAATGTTGGCCGACCTTTGACATTGGATGTGCATCACTGTACTAACTTTGGCTCATCGTTATTCAAATCTACTAATAAATGAGTCCAGGATGCTCTGTGCGACCCAAGGCTGCGTGTCACATAAGAAAGTCGGCTTCTCAGCAGCATAGTGTCGAGTGTAAAAATAACACGAATTATGTCGGATGAGCAAAAATGAGCTAAAACCGGATGAATAATCTTAAATAGTGTTACTCACATTCCCGTTTTAATTTGTTTTCTTCTCTATCTTCTATTCCGGTCTGATCGTGCCTCCTCCGATTGCTTTCTCTGATTATCCCGCCTTTTACAACGTCAATCATGGTATACAATACAAATAACAAAGAACACAAGAAGCAAGAACTTAAAATACAGAATTCAAAATTCAAAACGATTAAGGCAAAAGTTAGAAACACAAAATTTAAAAGACCATTACACAAAATACAATGTCACATATAGGCTTCCGTAGCTACCGTATAATTAACCCTTAACCCATATAGTACCGGAAACCCTAAAACGGGTACCAAGACAAACAGTGCAGGCCCAGATCAGACCCCGCAGAACGCGGCGTCTGATCAGGGCATACACTGTTTGCGAGAAGTTAAGCCATTTTCCAAATAAATTTTGAAGAAAAAACAAACTGACAGCCCTTAATTTTGAAATGAACTCCTGCTATATATAAGGAGGAAGATTCCATTTGGTACAAAAAGGGTTAAGATGCCAAGAAAAACTGTATCATAACATGTCGTCTGTTTATGTTGACTGCTGGATTTCTTGCAAACATTTTGCGCTCTGCGCTGACTTGACGTATTCGGGGATTCTGGGTGTATACCATTTACAGTGAAGTCAGAGATACGCTTTACATAAATTGCAACTCGTGCACTACACCAGAGAGTCATGCACGTGTACAAGACTTTGAGCTGGCCCAGGGAAACAGCTGCACTATATATTGCACCATGGCACATGTGCAGTAGTCATCTCTAGTCTGGAGGTGCAGTTTGTTCATCACCATCTAATTCCTGGAGCACATTCAAGTGAATCGTTGCAATTGTGTTATCTGCATATTATTTATTTATTTCACTCTCTATCTCAATATTATTGGTGGTTTCTTATCGGATATAATCCCCCCCTCTCTCTCTCTCTCTCTCTCTCTCTCTCTCTCTCTCTCTCTCTCTCTCTCTCTCTCTCTCTCTCTCTCTCTCTCTCTCACGTTCAATTTTGCCCCCTACCATAGTTTCTATTATTTTGTCTGACATTATTTATTTCTCTCTGTACCTCTCAATGTGTTTTTCTGCATGACTATGTAATTTTGAAACCCAACTTTTTGTACAGTAAAACTGGGCTTTACAGGGGTAAACATTATTTTTCTAACTTCTAGTCAAAACATATATTGTGGATCCTTATAAGAGCCGCCCTCGCCGAGGTGGTTCTAACGAGTTCCCACAATCTTATGTTTTGAGCAGAAATATGAAAGATATAAAAAAACTTCCATTTTTGGGGTGGTAACTTTCAATATACATGTATATTTATATGCGTGCTGTCGTTATGTCTCCTAATTGAAAATAAATTGATTTTCATGTGGGATATAATAATTTTGCAAGCCAAAATTGACTTTTCATGTGGGATATAATAATTTTGCATGCCAAAATTGATTTTTCATGTGGGATATAATTTTGTATGCTAATTCTATCCTTCTCTCTCTCTCTCTCTCTCTCTCTCTCTCTCTCTCTCTCTCACGTTTTATGATATAAACGTGCATGTCAAAATTCAGTCCATGTTGTTATAATACATCTTTGCTTTCGGTTACTCATAACGAAAACACACCTATACAAATGCATTGTTAACTTAACAGCCGAAAAAAAGAAAATTTAAAGATGAAAAATTGAGATATTTTTTTTATTTCTGCTCAAAATATAGATTGTGGGTATTCATTAGAACCGCCTCGATGAGACGGTTCTAACGAGTACCGACAAGCTATATTTTAGAGCAGAAATATGAAAAATAAAATATAGATTGTTGGTATTCGTTAGAACCGCCTCGGTGAGGCGGTTCTAACGAGTACCGACAATTTATATTTTATAGCAGAAACATGAAAAATAAGGTTTACCCCATGCAAACACCAATTTTACTATATAAATAAGTGGGGTTCAAGGGGGTCAAAATTATAAATAGGCGTGTTTTCGTGATGGGAATCTTTATGCATTTGCGAATGACTAGCCTGTGCCACAGTATCATTAGTAGTGTAATATCTTTTGTTTGTTTTGTTTGAGCTGAGGTTTAACGTCGCCGTCAACACAGTATATGTCATTTTGGAGACGCTGCTTCCAATTTTGTGGGACTTTTACGCGACATTGAGATGAAATGAAATCTCAAGCCCTGTCGCCCAATGAAACCAATAGGGTTTATAATCATGGACGGTTCACCTCGCACCGCTGTTCCTGGACAGGCTTAGATCCTCTAAGCGGTTTACCAGTACCCGTGTGCGGGTCGGTTTCAGCTCTGCGTTGAAGCATCATGCAGCCAATCTTTTTCTTCAAGCCCCGATGGGCGGGGGCGGCAGTGTAATATCCTTATACTCAACTCAACTAGCACTTTATTAGAATACTCAGATCACAAATGTGACATATGAGCAAATGCAATTACAAGTAAGGCATATGGCGAATAATGTCGTGTGAGCATTTTATAAACCAAACCAGTAAATGATATTTGAGCAGATCTTCCCAAAGACATATGGTTCATTAGAAAATTGTGTTTGTATAAAGGAGTGTGCCGAACCCTGGGGCTGTAATGCTGACCGCGGCATAGATATTGCAATCCTATTGATAGATTTTATAATCCTATTGATGACATTTTTTAATTCAACCCTTGAGGTGCCAAGTTGAAGAAAAACTACATCTGAAAATGCCGTCTGCATCTAAAAGAAAATTTTTGCACACATGCAAACAGTGCGGACTCCAATCAGATTGTCCCCAGCAATCCGATCTGGATCCACACTGTTTGCAACAATGACTTTTCAAATATGTTCAGCCTCGGGCCGTGATTCCGCACACAACAAAGTAGATGACAATGGTTGTGATTGGCATCTTAAGGGGTTAATGATAGGTTTGGTAATCGGAAAAAAAGTTTCAGGGAAAAATCTCGGAAAATGTATCAGTTTTAGGTAGAAAAAGTATCAGGAAAAAGTATCAGTTTTATCCAAATTCGTTTCTGATGTTACAATGATATGATGATTAAGATACTTTGGTATGTTTTGAATTTTTTGTTTCAGTTTAATATTCAGTTTTGCAACTTATCTCTGTAATCCTTGCTTTATAAGGGATGGGATGTCACTTCATCTCAATGTCAGGTTAAAGTCCCACAAATTGGAAACAACGTCTCCAAAATGACCTATATAATGTCGACGGGGACAATAATCTCTAATCAAACAAAAAAAAGTGATGCGAGTCGGACCTCCATACTCGTAGACCCTATTTGGTTTCACTGGGCTTGAGATGTCATTTCATCTTAATGTCGGGTAAACGTCATACAAATTGGAAGCGAATTCTCCAAAATGACCTATATAAGGAAGACTGGGACGTTAAACAGCCAATCAAACAAACAAAAGTGGTGCAAATGTCCTTGCTCGTGCTTTTAAATGAAACTGATACTTTCTTCCTGACAGGCCCCGATAGCTCAGTTGGTAGAGTGTCCGCTCCGGGGAACGGGAGGTCTCGGGTTCGATCCCGGGCCGCGACATACCAAAGTCGTTAAGAATGGTACTAGCTGCTCCTCATGTGGCACTCAAATTTACGGGGTAGAGCTGGGACTGGTCGACCCAGTGTCAGGATAATGTGACTGGGTGTGGTATCATGTAATGTGTCTGGGACATGATACTTCAGTGAGGCAGCACTATAAAAGTGAACATTGAGCTCCCTGTCGCAACCAGACACCGTCGTGATATGACTGAAAAATTGTTGAAAGCGACGTTAAACCCGAATTCACACACACACACACACACACACACACACACACACACACACACACACACACACACACACACACACACACACACTTTCTTCCTGATATTTATTTCCTGATACTTTTTTCCTGATACTTTTTTTCCTGATTCTTTTTTTTCCAACATTCGATAGGTTTACCTAAGACTGGATATTAAACAGTCGTGAAAAAATAATGACACTACAGTGGGATTGCCCCTACAAATTTAGATCAAATCACCAGCTTGAAATAGTGAAATTTTCAGTGAAAATTAAGGTCACTCAGTTTTTGCAGCCCTGACCTTTTTTTTTAAATTTGGTTTTCTGAAATGCCTTTTTCTGAATGCAGTGTTAATGAATTCAGGACAAACACTGCAGATCCTGATCAGATGGCCCCCTGATCTCAATTTACATTGTTTGCAAAGGAAGTGTTGTCTTAAAAAGCATTACAAGGGTAAAATACCACAACAATTATTTTGGCTACGCCCATCGCTGAATATCAACGAATGAAACTTTTCGATTTACTGTATTCATTCAATTCACAAATTCATGACAAGCAACCTGATCAGATGGCTTCCTGGTCTGAACCTACATTGTTTGCAAAGGTAGGGTTGTCTTGAACACATCACGGAAACACGCCTATATAATTTCGACCCCCTTGAACCCCACTTTTATACAGTAAAACTTGGGTTTACAGGGGTAAACCTTATTTTTCTTATTTCTGCTCTAAAATATAGATTGTGGGTACTCGTTAGAACCGCCTCGATGAGGCGGTTCTAACAAGTACCCTTAATCTATATTTTGAGCAGAAATAAGAAATATCACAATTTTTCATCTTAAAATTTTCATTTTTTCGGCAACAAAGGTTACAATGTATTTGTATAGGCGTGTATTCGTAATGAGCATGATAATGGTTAAATATCACACCACACCTATTCAATCAGTTTTGGCCGCTAGTTTGCCAATTAGCACAAAGTTACTAAATACAGTAACTGCGCTGCTGTTATCCACGTGAACATCACTGGACATTCATGGACAGGTTGTAAGGCAGTTTTTAATCTTACGGTTGTTTTGTTTCGGTTACGTCCTAATCTGATATCAATAACTGAAATTAGAAGTGAAGGCAATGATCAGGAAAGAAATAACAATTTACCAAAAAGTTATGAAAATAATTCATCAGTTTTTGTCGCTGTATTCAATAGTTTTATTATATATTCAATACATTTAGAGGGTGCTTCCAAATATATGTAAAAATGACGAAAAAGTTGTTCATAAAATTTCATTCAAAATACATGTGGATAATTGAAAAGAATGTAAAATCATGAGCCGCTTGCACAGAAAAGATATTCTTATAAGTTTTTATTTAATGGGGAAATAATTATCAAGTTCTATAAACATTAACCGATAGCAGTTACCTGGATGTCCGTTAAAGTTGGACATGGCATCAAGTTCTGAAGGGTTTAGTTGAAATGAAGGCTAGGAAGTGGATGAAATCAACGAGTTTATGAAAGAGTGTTTAGTAGTATTAATATTTAGTCTTAGATTAGCTATTTAGAGTACAGATGAAAGCTTTTCACTAAGGAACTAATTTACTCACTGGCGTGAGTCTCGTCTCGTCTAGTATTTGCTGAGAGCACAATACCGTGTAGCCTCAAATTGGTGTGGATTCCATTTCCAACACCAATCGCGTTTAAAAGAACACGTATGGACGGACATACCTCACCCTCCGTGTGTGGATTCCAGGCGTTCTTTTTTTTACTCTATTACTAGAAGTATTAGCGCTGATATTCAGTCTAAATCGATTTTACATGTCATAGTGGCAACCTCTATTATGCAAGCAACCTGTCTTAAGCATGCAGAAATTTGGTTTCAAAAGAAGAAAAATGCATTAAATTTAACCTGTATTTAGCAAGCACCTGTTTTAAGCAAGCGCATTTTGATTTTCACTTAGGTGCTCAGGCTGTAGCTTCTTTGAATGGCCTCTCTATATAGAGTAGTTCTGCTGGTTGCCATTCATGCAGTGCTATGCATGTTTATTTTATACATCTGAGCCACATGTGCACGCAAATATATTCGAAATTGGCAGTGCAAAGGACCAGAGAATATAACAAACATTGGGAGACATTGAACTGAAATCTTCTTTAATCTATGTGGCACAATTTTTGATGCAACACAAAGAAATTGCGTCAAAAAGCATATAGCATGAAATGGTTTGGCATAACCCAGCAGGCACACGTCGCTAGGGCAACGTCAAATCAAGGTCGGTGCAACGTCACGAGTTTGCACCGACATGACATGAGCTTGCATAAACGTCATCACGTTGAACCGACGTTGGTGTGACGTCGCAATTACGTCATGTGCCTGCTGGGAATTGAGCATAAATCAAAGTACAGTATTTTTTGTTAGTTTTGTTAAGGTCTTAGAATGTTCCATGTAATATTGCACGGCAAAACAACAAGAAAAATATTTCAATCGACTGTCAAAAGAATGTACTGAATAAAAGTTTATTAATCTTTAATTGTGGGTGAGGCTTAATCAGTTCCCACAGGATATAATTTTCTCATGCCAGAATTAAATGCTCCTGTGGGAAATGATTAATTTTTTATATGCTTCCGTTTCCCAGCAACATAATTCTTCAATTAATGATAAAGGCAGGCGGAATTACTAAGCGCATTACGGTAACACACCCGTGCGACATAGTGCTTTTTTCACATCTCCAAAATGGCTACTTTTCTGATGAAAATCCGTGATTTTTTTCTTATTCAGACTGCAAACATACGGTTGTAGGTAGTCGTTAGAACCGCCTCATTGAGGCGGTTCTAACGACTACCCAAAACCTATGTCTTAGGGCAAAAATGAGAAAAATAATGTACACACCCTTAAAACCCCAGTTTTCTCTATATAAAGTAGGGTTTAGGGGCTGTTCAGTTCACGGACTTGTTCAGGTGATGGAAAGAGTCTGTAAGATTCTATGGAACTTTCATCTCTTCTACTGTTTCGTCTATCTCCATACTCACTTATACTAGGAGACGACACAAAATAACCTACAAATATTTGTAGCGTGTACCGGGTCACCCACGAAGTCAAGCAACGCGGTCACCCATCCAGGTATACTAACCGTGATATCCGTTGCTCAACTTTGGCCATTTTGTGGGAAAGCAACTGTCCTTTTGGCATTCCGCTGTTGGTGTTTCCGTTGAGGTCTGTTGCTTCATGTTTGTGTTTCTTTCCCTTTGGTGTCTCTGATGGGAGCGGTTGGTTAATTGTATCGCCTCTACTTCTACTTTTATATGAAAAAAAAAAACTTGTGTCCAGAGGGGTATACATAATTTGGCTTATGTCTGTTCCAAGACCGAAAAAGGTTGTGGGTACTCGTTAGAACCGCCTCAATTAGGCGGTTCTAAAGAGCACGCACAAACTATACTTGCAGTATAAATAAGAAAAATATCAAGGATTTGTATCAGAAAAGTAGCCATTTTGGAGATGTGAATAAAATACACTATGTCGCACATGTGTGTTATCGTAATGTAGATCTAAGCAAGTTTTACGTCTGACCATAGAGTGGTCCCCGCCCATCGGGGCTTGAAGAAATATATGGGCTGCATGATGCTTCCACGCAGAGCTGAAACCGACCCACACACGAGTACTGGTAAACCGCTTAGAGGATCCAAGCCTGCCCAGGCAAAACGGTGCGAGTCGGCCCGTCCATGCTTATAAACCGTATTTGTTTCATTGGGCGGCAGGGCTTGAGATGTCATTTCATCTCAATGTCGGGTAAAAGTCCCACACAATTGGAAGCAACGTCTCCAAAATGACCTGTACAGTGTTGACGGGGACGTTAAACCTTAAATCGAACAAAGAAACTGACCATAGAGCTTTGTCAGATGGCAGGAGTTCTATTGCTTTCATTATTTCAGAAACGGTTGGGAACTCATTAAGCAGAAGACTACATTCAACCTGTGGTAGTCTGTTGATAGCGTCTTCATTGATAGAATCTTGAGCCCCGCCAAGCGAATTTGTGTCTTCGAGCATTCCGTCATGACAACTTTTAACTGCGCGTGCCCAGCCATTAAGAGGGGCCAGGGATATGGCTTTCTGTCTGAAGTTTCCTCTTGATTCACTGCTTGTATGAGCGAGCAGCGAAGGTTCTGGCGAGACTGCGCGGATGCGCAGGCTCGCCTGAACCTTCGCTGCTCGCACAGGCGATAAGTACCAAAATCGCTTGACGGGGCCCAGATAATGAACTATTTTAAAGCTTTTGAAAAAAGCACAGGATACACCCGCTGCATAGCGTCATTCAACGTCGGGGTGTCACACAAAAACTCACACCAATTATCAGTATCTGGTATGCCCACCATCTGGGTCCACAACAGCCCCACACCGCCTTCTCATGCTCGAAATAAGCCTCAGAACCACATCCATGGGTATGCGATTCCATTCTTCATGAAGAACACGCGGCATTCTAGTTTCCCGAACAGTCACTAAGTCTGTTTCAGCCCGATGCGAAATTCCGCCTTAAACCATAGCACTGCCTCCTCGTAAACGGTCATGCTGAATGACGTTAGCAGGGTCCATCCTCAGTCCTACTCGCCTCCAAACACGTGCTCTTCCGTCAGCAAATTTCAAACTGAAACGGGATTCGGCCGTGAACACAACTTGGTTCCACTGCCGTCTTGTCCACCGACGATGTGCCCTTGCCCAATCGAGTCTAGCCTGTCTGTGGTCCTACGTCAGTGGAACTCCTACGTACGGTCGACGTCCACGTAACCGCGCAGCACCTAGTCTATTCCAGTCCTAACGCAAATTTGTGTTCCAGTTGCATTCCGAACAATCCCGGCGATTCTGGTACTGCTGAGAAACCGATCACGTCGAGATGGCGTCACAATATAATTGTCCTCACGTCGTGTTGTTTTACGTGGTCTACCAGAGCGTGGTCTGTCTTTGACGTCACGGTGCCAGTTTGACGGAAATTTTACCTGAGTCTTGATAACATGAACATTTTCTAGAACCTCCTTAACTTTCATGCCGCCAGTAAGCATTCCAATAACCATATTACGCTGGTCAAGCGCCAGTCCAGGACAGCGCCCCATCTAAGAACTTTTATGATTTTTAGACGGTTTATTTGTTTATGGGCATGGGCCACAAAAGTGAACTGGGTATCATCGATATTGACTGCACGTGCATGGCTTGCGGGGCGTGAATCGAGTAAAATTACGCCAAACGTCCGTGGCAGTGAGAAAAGCATTAACAAATACAGAATTAGTGAGTTTGTTATCAGAACTGATTTATAAGACAAATATAATTAAGTTAGCACCTGAGAGTTTGAAAAAAAGTGAGTGGAAAAAATGGCTAAACTTAGTTCCCTTAGTACATGTATAATTATAATTTTGGGTCGATTTTTTGTATAGTGGGGAAAAAAAGTTACAAGCAATTACGATTCCACATAAATAATATTGTACTTACGTCACAACTATTCTGGAAAAACAAGAAAAATAATCAGATCATTTCCGCCCTTACGGAGAAAACAGATTTTTTTTTCACAATTGGGTCGGAGGAAAGCCTACAAAAAGCCATGTGCGGACTTCAGTGTCTCTTAGCAACAGCCGCACCTACACATTTAAGGGGAATTGGTACACCTTCAGTTGAGGCAACTCCTCCAAAAGTGTTTTTGTCTCACATGTCAATAGGGGTCAACCCTTAAAGGAAAGAATTTGCTCCCGAGGAGCAAATTCTTTCCTTTAAGATTAGACCCCTTTTTCAGTTGGACAGGGCTTATAGAAAAGCCAACAACAAGTCCCGAAAGTTGTCTCCCTTTGAAAAATGGCGGAAAAATATGCCAGGTGTTCCCATTCCTCTTAAGTAAAAGTTGATTAGCTTACACTGAATTATAGATAACTCATACGAATAGTGTAAACACCGATCGACAGCGCGGACGCGCAGGTTGATCCAAACCGAAGCTGGTCGAATACTCAAATGTTGCTCTTTATCGGTAAAGGCTGTAGGCCCATGTGCCGGGTTAGGCAATCAGTGTAGATCAAGATCAGGCGCCGCAGAAAGCGGCTGTTGATTGGGGTCTATACTGTTAAACAGAATTTATCATATGACGTCGCGTCTTAGAATGTAATATCGCAATTAATTACATACATACTATAGGAAATTTACATTAGAATCTTTCAATATCCACTAGTGGATTAAATATGCAAATTACAACCTTACACGTACGAAGTCCTAAACGATGTCACGTTTTACTAATGGCGGATTACTGACATTTTTGTAAAATAAAACGAGAACAAAATGCGCTTTACATGTCATAAATAGGTTAATGTCATATGATTTTGTTTGTTTGTTTGTTTGTTTGATTTGATGTTTAACCTCAACTTTAAACCCGTCAACTTTAAATATCATATGATAAAAAGGATCTTGCATCCGTGCTCGTGTATTATTAAACTTATTAAACTCGTCGGAGGAAAAGGCAATAAATGCGAGGCAAACTCACTTAGCCCTTTTCCTTAACTCGTTTAATAAATTCTATAATACATGAACACCCATGTTAGATCCTCTATGTATTAACGTTACACATGACGTCCTTACAAATAGCGGAATACTGACATTTTTGTAAAACAAATCGTGAATAAAACGCGCTTTACATGTCATATGATTTTGCTAATGAAATCAATAGGATTTATAAGCATGGACGATCCGACTCGCACCGCTTTGCCTGGACAGGCTGAGATCCTCCAAGCAGTTTACATGTAGTCGTGTGCGGCCGGATTCAGCTCTGCATGGAAACATCATGCAGCCCATTTATTTCTTCAAGCCCCGATGGGCGGGGGGCAGCACGTGTATTTATTAAACGAGTTTAGGAAAAGGGATAAAATGCGAGGCTTTCTCGTTGAGGGAGAGGCATAAACTGCTTTGCAAAGCCTCGCATATTATTCCTTTTCCTAAACTCGTTTAATAAATCCAATAATACATGAGCACTCATGTAAGAATCTCTATGTTTTAACGTTACATTGTACACATACGACGTCCTTAACGACGTCGCGTTTTCTAATGGCGGAATACTTACATTTTGTTAAAAACAAATCGTGAATAAAATGCGCTTTAAATGCCATATGATAAAAAGAATCTTGCATTCATCGTCATGTATTATTAATTTATTAAACGAGTTGAGGAAAAGGGATAAAATGCTTTGCAAAGCCTCGCATTTTATCCCTTTTCCTCAACTCGTTTAATACATTTAATAATACATGAACACTCATGTAAGATCCTCTATGTATATTAACTTTACACATACGACGTCCTCAACAACGTCGCGTTTTCTAATGACGGAATACTGACATTTTTGTAAAACAAATCGTGAATAAAATGCGCTTTAAATGTCATATGATAAAACAAAATCTTGCATTCGTGCTCGTGTATTATTAAATTTATTAAACTCGTTGAGGGAAAGGCATAAAGCCTCGCATTTTATCCCTTTTCCTCAACTCGTTTAATGAATTCAATAATTTATGGACACTCTTGTAAGATCCACTATCAAAGGATATTCTGAATGACATTCGACCCGCCAGTACTGTCAGTGCTTTGATTATGTACGGCGGTTGATTTTGTTTGATTCGATGTTTAACGTCCCCGTCAACTCTATAAAGGTCATTTTGGAGACGTTGCTTCCAATTTTGTGGGACTCATCACGTGAGCAAGTCCGTGAAATGAGCAACCCCTATACCCCACTTTATATAGAGAAAACTGGGGTTTACGGGGGTATACATTATTTTTCTTATTCTTGCTCCAATACATAGGTTGTGGGTACTCGTTAGAACCGCCTCAATGAGGCGGTTCTAACGAACACCCACAACCTATGTTTGCAGTATTTGTAAGAAAATTATCACAGATTTTCATCAGAAAAATGGCCATTTTGGAGACGAGTATAAATGCACCAATTTGCACGGGTGTGTTATCGTAATGTTTACCCGTCACTGAGATGAAATGACTTCTCAAGCCCTGTCGCTCAATGAAATCAATAGGGTTTATAAGCATGGACGGTCCGACTTGCACTGCTTTGCCTGGGCAGGCTTAGATCCTCTAAGCGGTTTACCAGCTTGTGTGCAGTCGGATTCAGCTCTGCGTGGAAGCATCATGCAGTCCATTTATTTCTTCAAGCCCAAATGGACGGGGACCGACGGCGGTTGAGAAACGTGCGAAACTCACCTCGGTCATTCTTGACGCATGATCTAAGTAATTGACTGAAAATGGCGGTAATTTTCAGGTGTAAACGATTAAAGTTGTGAAATGCGGTTTAACAATGGGTTTGAATCCTGAATGACTGATCTACAGTCTTGACGATAAGTTGCACAGCCAACCAATCCTCTCATTCTGCACTGGCAAGCCTTAACGTAACGTAACGTAACGTAAAGGATAATTGAAAACAACATTCTGACAGCACACCCGTGTGACATAGCTCATTTTTAATCGTGATGTTCTAATTTCTGGTGCAAAGAACCCTCAAAATGGCTGTGATGGCAGGTGAATGTATTACTTCAAAGCTTTTCTCAGTTTTGTTTTGTTTGTTTGATTTGAGGTTCAAAACGTCCCCGTCAATACTGTACATGTATCTGTCATTTTGGAGACGTTACTTGCAATTTGGTGGGGCTACTACCCGACATTGAGATGAAATGGCATCTCAAATATGTTCTATAAAATGGTTATCCTTTGGAAGCAAGGAATGCACCACAGAACTAGAAAATATGAAGTGTGCATGTTTTCTGGGCCAGACTAGCTAGACTAGCTAGTTTCGGCCAATTAGGCCTCATCAGTGACCCTCAAGTATTTTCAAAATTCCACAGTGGAATCAATGATCCCAAAGGACAAGAAAATACAGACTACACTATGATGTAGGGCAGGGAGACGTTTTACCGCCGCCACACATTACCACACACCGTCTGTAGTGACGTTAAATATGTTCTATAAAATGGTTATCTTTTGGAAGCAAGGAATGCACCACAGAACTAGAAAATATGAAGTGTGCATATTTTCTGGGCCAGACTAGCTAGACTAGCTAGTTTCGGCCAATTAGGCCTCATCAGTGACCCTCAAGTATTTTCAAAAATTCAAAATGGAATCAATGATCCCAAAGGACAAGAAAATACAAACTACACTATGATGTAGGGCAGGGAGACGTTTTACCGCCGCCACACATTCCCACACACCAGCTGTAGTCAAACTCTGCCACCCAATTAAACCATGAGACAACCTTCGCCGTTGCACATGCCCTTGAGGGCAATGTCACGTCTTCAAAACTTTTATCAATTTTATCACAATGCGAACACATATGGATGAGCTGACTTATAAGCCCTTGTCCTGCTGAATATTTAAATATGCCATGCCCACTACCAATTATCAACCAATCAGATTACTTGATGCAAATTATTGCAACAAATTCACAATCTGAACAACAAACAATGTAGATCCTGATCAGATGGCTTCTTCAGAAGCCATCTGATCTGGATCTACATTGTTTGAAAGATAAGACATATCCGGGCTCAGCAGGACAAGGGTTAGAATTTGAGAATGCACAGAATTTAAATTGTGGAATGCTGCAAGTACGGTTTGTAATCTGACCACACTGTCTTTGAAATACACACACAATCGTTACGCCAGAAACGTCGGCAAACAATGCATTGCTGGAGAATAACGGAGCCGTACCAAGCATAAATATGTGTGGTAAAAATGTGCGCTCAGCGAAAACTCAGATCAGCCCTGCGCATCCGCGCAGGGCTGATCTGAGTCTTCGCCGTGTGGATTATGCGTAACCACTGATCGATTGCTTCTTCGATTTTGTTCTGACCCAGTTGGTAAGTTTTTATTTTGAGGTTTTACGTCACCGTCAACAATAAATTTGTCATTTTGGAGACGTTGTTTTCGTGTTTTTTTTTTTTTTTTTGCCTTTGAGGTTTAACGCACCCGTCAACGCCGTACAGGTCATTTTGTAGACGTTGCCTTGTTGGACTTTTACCCGACATTGAGATAAAATGACATCTCAAGCCCTGCCGCACAATGAAACCAATGTGGTTTATAAGATGGACGGCCCGACCGCTTTGCCTAGGCAGGCGTAGATCTTCTTAGCGATTTACCAGTACCCTTGTGCGGTCGGTTTCAGCTTTCTGCAGCCCTTTTTTTTTCTTCAAACCCCGATGGGCGGGGCCAATTTTTATTTTACCCGACATTGAGATGACACGTCACATAAAGCCCTACCGCCCTGCTAGGGTTTAAGGGGGGTCCGACTCGCATCAGTCGATTAACAAGTTTTTGCATGTGTGTGTGTGTGTGTGTGTGTGTGTGTGTGTGTGTGTTTTACGACCTACCAACAAATAAGGTCATACGGAGACAGGACCTCGGTTTAGAGACCCATCTAAAAGTCTGGAAAAGTAAGGAATCGAACTCACGACACCTGGTTTACAAGACGAGTAGCTTTCCACTACACCACGGAGGATTCTAACCAGAGTCTTGTAATTTTGCAGAAACAAACTACAGGCATTGTTCTATCAAGACAATTGAGACAAAGATGTTGATCACACTGCACGAATGCGCAGGCTAATCTGCATTTCCATTCGGTGCAAATGACAAAGCAGGTTCTTTTCTTAGAACGTGGCTCATCGGAAGTGAGAGGTTTGCGGATTAGTTTAAATTACTTCTGGCAATTTCAACTCCACGAAAATTTAATATCACGAAAATTCAACTAGGTCGATCTTCACTAACACGAATATCATGCGGACCATGAACATTTCTTCAAGATAGGAGTAGTTCGAGTTACTAACGTAAGGTCATGTGGAAATAATGGGGATCCCTTAAAGATATACATGTACATGTATTTACTATCTCATATAAAGTAAAGGTATGCTGTGTGTACTCATTAGAATCGCCTTTAGAGGCGATTCTAATGAATACATACAGCGATACTTTTTGGCATGTTGTGTGTACATATTAGAATTGCCTCACTGAAGATATTTTAATGAGAACACACAACCTACCTTTTAAAGATAAAGTCCGGGAAATCTTCCTTCAATAGTCAAATACATGCAATTGACATTTTTTTTATGTATTTATTCAAAATTTGACATGAATACATACATCTGTACAACAAATATACATACACATGCCAAAGGATTGGACGTAGGCTCAGCCTATATTTATCCTCTCCTTTAAGGTGTTGTAAGCATACACATATATGTATGCAATGGATTTCTGGAGCTATTGAAAGAATTGTTTAGGATTTAAGCGCGAGTTTGATTTAGCAAAGGTTAACGGGCCATCCGTGATCGAGTTACCGAAGTAAAAATGGTTTGCATGAAAACTAGAAGTTCTCATAAGGCGTTCTTAATTTTTATCCACAAGAATTGCTAATAGATAGCTGATTTCTCATTGGCTCCAGCAACAAATCACTAGCCCTAATTATCGGCAAAAAGTTGAAAAGAGGAAAAACAAGCTCTATTACTTTCATTTCGTATGTATCCTCTCCTTCATTTGTTTCTGAGAGTTCTTGAACGTTTTAATTTTCTTATTGATTCGGCCATGAATAGAGAGACAGTATTGTCTGGTTGTCCCATAGTTCCGTAAGTGGATGGTGCGGTGTAAATAGTGACTGGAACTTCAATAAACGTTGGAAATCATTCATACTTGCGAACGGTGTATTTCGTGTTTAAACATATAGCGACTTTAAACAAAGCAAAGGATAAAAAAGAAGATACAGAATTTGAAAAGAAAAATAAATAAAGAAATAAAAAAACAACAACAACAAAAAAAAAAAAAAAAAAAAAAAACAGAAACATGAGGAAAACTACATGTCCGAATGTAAACTTATTAATTGTTTGTTATATAATGTTAACACTCTCTGCACAGGTATCGTGGGCCTTAAGTTTAAGATTGTCGAAGATTTTACAAGATGAGGGTAGACAGCGGTTGGCGGGAGTGGAACCTGAACAAGTCGAGAACTGGTTTGTATATATTTTTTTCTTTAGATTAAGACAATAACTTTTAGGGCTCAGTGTATGTGTGTGTTTTGAGTTGAACGTCCCATCAACAGCTGAGGTTTAAGGCTCAGTGAATAAAGGGTATTCGGTACGGCAAAACGAGAACTTAGTGCAATCTTTCATTTCTCAAAAACGATTATTTTTCTGATTGAAAAGGTGTGATATTTTTCTTATGTATATTCCGAACATAGATTGTGGGTGCTCGTTAGAACCGCCTCACTGAGGCGGTTCTAACGAGTACCCACAACCTATGTCTTAGAGGCAGAAATAAGAAATCGTTATAAGCATATCATGTAAACCTCAATTTGGCTTTATTACATGGGGCTTAAAGGGGGTGATCATTACACGGACTTAGTCAACATGATGTCTTGCTGAAAAAAAAACAACAACAAAGAAAAAAAACAACAACAACAAACAACCAAAAACAACAACAACAACAACAAAAAAAACAAACAAAAAAAAACATTACGTTAACACACCTGTGCGAAGAAGGGCATTCTCTCATTTCTTCAAAAAAAGCTACTTTTCCGATGATAATTAATGATATTTTTCTTCTTTCTACTTCGAACATAGGTTGTAGGTACTCGTTAGAACCGCCGCACTGCGGCGATTCTAACGAGTACTCATAACCTTTGTCTTTGGGCAGAAATAAGAAAAATAATGTACATCCCCGTAAACTCCCGTTTTCTCTATATAAAGTGGCTCATTTCACGGACTCGTTAATGTGATGTTTTGCTGAAAAAATGGGAGTAGCTTTTTGCAATGAGTACCTTTAACAACAGATAATAAAAGATAAACGAAATAATGCTACGCGATTGGCTAGTGAACAGTTTGGCTAGATTGGGACCAAACGAGTGTTTTGCTTTGAACAACATGGCATAGACTGCATTACGAAAACATGTCTATACAAATACTGTGTAAATTTTACCGCGGAAAAAATGAAAATGTTAAGAAAAATGAAAAATTGCGATATTTTTCTTATTTTTGCTAAAAACATAGATTGTGGGTACCAGCAAACTATGTTTTAGAGTAGAAATAAGAAAAACGAGGTTACTCCTGTAAACCCCAGTTTTACTTTATAAAAGTGGGGTTCAAGGGGGTCAAAATTATGTAGGCGTGTTTTTGTGATTGGAAGTTTTTGTCACCATGTAAATTTTTACAATTTTTAACATTACGATAACTCACCCGTGCAAAATAGTGCATTTTTCGAACCTCCATAATGGCTACTTTTCTGATGAAAATCCTTGATAGTTTTGTTATAAATGTTCGAAACAAAGGTTGAGGGTGCTCGTTAGAACCGCCTCACTGAGGCGGTTCTAACGAGTACCCACAACCTATGTATTGGAGCAGAAATAAGAAAAACAGTGTATACCCCCGTAAACCCCAGTTTTCTCTATATAATGTGGGGTGTAGGGGGGTCTTCATTTCACGGACTTGTTCACGTGATGAAATAACGCCTATGCATTTCACATACTTTTTCCTATGAAATTTTAATTTTCTGAAATAAATTACCTTTACATCATTTTGCACCAAATATGTATCGAAAATTCTGCTTTGATGGCTAAAATTCAAAGACGAAATCAACTGCAAGGAGTTTTTGCCTGGAATGGGTACACCTTCAGGGGAGGCAACTCCTTCAAAATATTTTAGTCTCCAATGACAACAGGGGTCAACTATTAAAGGAAAGAATTTGCTCCTGAGGAGCAAATTCTTTCCTTTAAAAGTAGATCCCTTTTTTCAGTAGAAAAGAGCTTATAGAAAAGCGAACAGGAAGTTCCGAAAGTGGTCTCCCTTCGGAAAATGGCGAAAAAATATGCCAGGTGTTCCCATTCCCTTTAACAGCGGAAGAAATTCGTTGACGTTATAACATTGCCATCGTCCAATCATACTGGAGAGAACCGCGGTTAATTTTGACGTCATTGAATGTTTATGTGACGTAAATGTAATTCATTTAACGTACATCGAAGTATGAACAAATCTGGGCCCAGGATTACAATCGTTACTTAAGTTAAGGTCGACTTAACGATTTAAGGAGGAATTCTTATCTTAGTAAAGTATTTCCTTAAAAAGTGCATTCGAAAGCCACCTATTTCATTTACTTAGCTAAGTATTTAACTTCGGATGAAGTCGTAATTTTGACGGAAATTTTCACGAAGATAAGCACGTAAGTTTCAATTACACATTGATGTAGGCGGCCCACAACTTTGCCGCGATCTGTCAAAAATCTCTGCTTCTGCTTGAATGGATGGAGACAATAGAAAATATGATGGTTTAGTTTCCATTTCACTGCATAAACCAAGAAGCAATGTTTTATATACTATAAAACCTGTGTAATTGAAGGATCACACTCGACTTCAAATTGTGCGGGCAGCATTGGTCAATAAGTAGCACCACGACATATTCAAAACGCTGTTTCTATGGGGTCCCTTCAGAAACAAGAACTCATACAATATTTGAATATGCAAAGCTCGGTTTTATGGAGTCTTATTTGAATTGAGGTTTAACGTCCCTGTCAACACTATGCAGGTTATTTTGGAGACGTTGCTTCCAATTTTGTGGGACGTTTACCGACTCTGAGATGAAATGAAACCTCAAGCCCTGTCGCCCAATGAAACCAAAAGGCTTATATGCAGTGGACGGTGTGACTCACACCACTTTGCCTAGGCAGGCTTAGTCCTTCCAAGCTGTTTACAAGTACTAGGGCATCGGGAAAATACGCTTATATAATTCTGATCCCCTTGAACCCCACTTTTATTTTGTAAAACTGGGGTTTGGGGGGGTCGACCTTTTTTTAATTATTTCCGCTCTAAAATATAGAATGTGGGTACCGGTTAGAACCGCCTAACGTGTACCAAAAGTCTATATTTTGAACAGAAATATTAAAAATACCACAATTTTTCATCTTAAAAAATTCCTTTTTTTTTTTTTTTTTTTTGGAGGTAAAATTTATAATGTATTTGTATAGGCGTGTTTACTTTATGTGTGGTCAGTTTCAGCTCTGCATGGAAGCACCATGCAGCCCAATCTGTTTCTTCAAGCCCCGAGGGGCGGGGGCGAAATCGGTTTTATGGAGTCTGTCCATGATTCAACCCTTCTCATGCCATTGAATAATATTCAAAACAATCTGATAGAATCGATAATTAAGAAAATAAACATATTCTGCGCTATGGTGAAGAACAGGGAAGACTCCGACACTTTACCCAAGCTACGATATTGTTTTCGGATGTCATCATTACATGTATGTAGCTGATATAGTCATTAAGGACACGATCAAACATCATACAGACAAACACGGAGAAAACCGTAGCTCCAGTCGGAGTAAAACAAAAAACAAAAACATGAATATAAAACCACTGTACATTCGATCTTGGATATTCCCGTCATTTTATTAGTGAGGTGAGACATAAAGCGCTCACTCACAAACACACTTTATTACTCACATGCACGAGCTGACGGGAGATGGAACGCCTCAAACTCATTTTATTGAGCATTTCCAGGTAGGGAGAAGAGGCAAATGATTGGATGTGCAGAAACAGAAGAAATAACAACATTCCACTCTACCATTACCTGCTGCTAGGAAAGCAGGCCTTATCACAATCAGCTGGACGCCCCAGTGACGCAAGATACACGTCACCTTCGCCTCACCCAACCAGTACACAACGACCACACGCGACCTCCAGTAACCGCTTAGAAAGTCTAAGCCTGCCAAGGCAAAGTGGTGCAAGTCGGGCCGTCCATGCATATAAATCTTGTTGGTTTCATTGGGCGACAGGGCTTGAGATGTAATTTCATATCAATGTCGGGTAACAGTCCGACAAAATTG